>PVJH01003707.1:0-137302 GCA_004026705.1 Nesogale talazaci | reverse complement strand
TGAACTGGCAGCTGAGAATGCCCCCTGGCCACTTTGGGCTTCTCATGCCTTTGGATCAACAGATCAGGAAGGGTGTCACTGTACTGAGTGGTGTGATTGATCCAGATTATCAAGAAGAAATTGGACTGGTGTTACATAATGGGGGTAAAGAGGAATATATCTGGAATCCAAGAGATCCCATAGGCCGACTCTTAGTGCTGCCATGCCCTGTGATAAAAGGTAATGGTAAATTACAGCAACCACATCATGACAGGACATCTAATGACCTAGACCCCACAGGAATGAAGGTCTGGGTCACCCCACCAGGCAAAAACCACAACCAACTGAAGTGATTGCTGAGGGCAAAGGTAATACAGAATGGATAGTAGAAGAAGGTAGTTCTACCTACCAATTACGACCACGTGATCAATTGCAGACGCGAGGGTTGTGATTGTTCGGGTATTTTCTGTTTATGAGCTTATTGAATCTTTTCTTTGCTCATGTATGATATGTCAGCTACAATTGGACTCAGTGTGTTTTCATTTATATGTATGATACATGTTTACTGTTAAGTATAAGTTTGAGTTCATTGATGTCTAGAAATTCTATATGGGTAAAAAATTGTGTACCGGTGCCATGTTGGTAAGGGGTGGATTGTGATGGATAGGTTTGTTATGCCAACATGGCCACAGAAGATTGGTGGGTCTGTTGTGATAGCACGGCCAATGAACATGCAGGATTAATTGAAGGGTAGATATAGGAAGGGCTCGGCAAATCCCGCCCTCTCTCTTGCTTCCGGATCTATGGATCAGAGAGCTGCCTTGTTCGTCCTGTGCCTCAACCTCCAAGCAACACTACCCATGGGACACCTAATCGTGGACTATTGCTGTGTGTTGAGGGTCCTTCAAGCCCTACTTCGCCATGCTCCTGAGATACACATCTCCTGAGCTGGGGACTGTTGGACTCTGTCATCTGGCTGACTGTTGGCGACCTGCTCTGCCATTGGCTGCCTGTGACCAGATAGCCTGGATTGCTCTACAGAGGACTACTCAGCGGCCCTCAAGATTTGAAGGACTGCCAGTCTTCTAGTTGCCTCACGCAAGTGAGTGGCACCGAGCAATCTCTATTACTTTATAGTTAACTTTTTCTTATCTTATATACCTTTCTCAATATATAAATATATAAAAAGAACTACTAGTGTCCTAATTTTATTTCTCTAAGAGAACCCTGCCTGACACACTATGTGAACTTCCAAGCTCAGTAATTATTGCATCAGTGGTAATTCAACATTCTTCCTCTAGTTTCTGACCTTCAGTCACCATTTCTTCATCGAGTTTGACCATCTTGCTTTCCTTTGCTTATCTTTGAGGTCTTCCCGACTTTCCATACACTTGATCCAACTAAACACTGGTTTATGTGGAGTAAGATGCCTGTAAACTTGATGCAAAACTTTGGTGGTATAGGGAGAGTCCCACTTGAGTTTTGTCAAAATTTTGATATTTGTGTTTTCCTCAAAATCCCTTTTCCCATGACACAAAGAATCTATCTTGAGGGAATGCACACAGAGCAGAGGAAAACAAGTGTATTGCTGAGAGAATATGTTTTGTTTGCAATAAACCTGTGCATGCATGAGCTGGAACTCTAGTGAAATACATTTTGACTTTCCCTCCTACATGTTATCTTTACAGTTGTTTTTTTTTTAAACTTACAAAGCATGCATTTAACAGTAATGTGTATGGTTCACTCAGTGCCATTTAACAAATAAAATAATTCTGAATGCAAAATTAATTTAAAGTAACTTGAGATTTTTTTTTTTTTGCCCATCATATTTTAGTGCGACATACCAAAGACTTTTAGGATCTTTCTTACTTGAACCGATGAGGTGAGGCCACGACACCTAGAGGAAGCAGGGTTAGGGGAGCCCAGAGACAACAGATTCACTTGTGGGACGGGTGGTCATTCAATTCTAAGAGAACGTTGAGCTTGGTGCTTAGTTTGGGGAAGGTTTGAGCTGAACAAACTGAAAGGGTGTATCTTACTGTGAAACATGTAGCTAATTACATTCAGTCCAATTCATGGCAACTCCATCCCTGTGTCAAAGTAGAACTGTGCTCCATCTAACCTGCAGTCAGCACCATTCAGTCACTGCCATCCCGCCAGTGCCCCTTCACAACAACCCTCCAGGACACGGTAGAACTGCCCTGTGGGTTTCTGAGACCACGGATCTTCATAGGAGTAGAAAGACCCTTCTTTCTCTCTGGGAGCTCCTGCTGGGTTGGAATCGCTGACCTCGTCCTTAGCCGCCCATTGTGTAACCACCAAATCACAGGGCTCCTGGCATTGACCATTAATGTAGACCTGTTTCTGTGAGTAAAATTGCTAATCTTTGTTTAGCTTCATGAAGACCCACCAATTTAATTTTTTTTACAGTGGCTATACCAGTTACTTCTATCAACAGTGTACAAGGGTTGTGGTCTGTCCACATCTTTGCCAACACATCTTTTACAAGTTAAAAAAAATAATAACTAACTCTCCTAGTGGGTCTTCAATGGTATCTCATCATTTGTTTTGATCTCTATTTCTCTAAGAACCAGTGACATTGAGCATCTTTTCATGCCCTTGTCAAATATTTGTGTATCTTCTTCATAGATAAAAGTTTGAGTCCTAGAGGTCTAAATACAGGCATGTGCATAGGTAAATATACTTTAGAATAATGATAGGGAAATAGAGCTATGTAGATATTTTTTTTGTGGACATCACTGCCCTCAGGTGGTCGTGGGTGCTACCCAGTGCCACTCCTGAGAGCCGCCGCTGGATTTGAACCGCCAAGCCCACGGGCTGCAGTCCCGCACTCAACCACTTACGCCGCCGGGGCTCAGCCCATACATATATTTATGTGAAGTATTATGGTAGCATATGGACATTGGACCTCTACTCAAGTACCCCCTCATTGCAAGTTCATTTTGTTCCAATTCCCCGGTATTCTGCGATGCTCACCTTCCTTGACATGATGACTAAAGAAAAAATGGGTGCATAAACAAATGTGGTGATGACAAATCATGGTGCCCAGCTTCAAATAATAAAGCATCAAGTAAAAGGAGGATGTTGCAAAAATGATGGCAACAAATGTGCAAATGAGGTCTGTGTACAATTGATTTATGTACTAATTGTGATAAGAGTTGTATGAGTCCCCATAAAATGATTTTTTAAAATAAATAAAATGGAAAGGTTGGAAAGTTTAAAAAAAATAAAGCATCAGGGGGTCTTAAAGGCTTGAAGATAAGCAAGCAGTCATCTAGCAGAGAAGCAACAAAGCCCACATGAAAGAAACACACCAGCCTGTGTGATTATGAAGTGTCATTGGGATCATGTATCAGAAATCAAAGACCCAGAACCAAAAATCCTATTGATGTGAATGAGGAGGAGGGCAGAGTGGAGACCCAAAGCCCCTCTGTAGACAATTGGACATCACCTTACAGAAGGGTCACAGGAAAGAAATGATCCAGTCAAGGTACAGCATAGCACTGATGAAACATACACCTTTCCTCTAGTTCTTTAATGCTTCCTCCCCACCCACTGTCATGAGTGCAATCCAGCTAGACCAGAATATGTACACTGGTACAGAGAAGAACTTGTAGCACAGGAAATCCAGGACAGATAAACCAGTCAGAACCAATAATGACAGTAACGATACCAGGAGTAAAGTTAAGGGGAAGGTGTGGGGAGAAGGGGGCAATTGATCACAATGATCTGCATATAACCCCCTCCCTGGGGGAACAGATAGCAGAAAAGTGGATGAGGGCTGAGCCCCGGTGGCATAGCGGTTGTGTGTGGGACTGCGGCCCACAGGGTTGGCGGTTCAAATCCAGCTGCAGCTCTCCAGGAGCAAGGCTGGGCTTCCCACTCCCACCAGGGGGCAGTGATGCCCCCCCCCAAAAAAAAAGTGGATGAAGAGAGACAGCAGTCAGGATACGACATGAAAAAAATAATGTATGGTTTATCAAGGGTTCAGTGGGGGTGGGGTAATGAGCTGATACCAAGGGCTCAAGTAGAAAGAAAATGTTTTCAGAATGATGACAGCATATGTACGAATGTGCTTCACAATGGATATAGGTATGGATTGTGATAAAAGCTGTAAAAACCCCAGTAAAATTATTTTTTAAAATGTTTGAGTCCTTTGCTCATATTTTAATTGGATTCTGTATTTTTTTGAGTTATAAGAGCCCCTCATATATTCTCCATATTAAATCCTTATCAGATTTGCAAATAATTTTCCCCCTTTGCTAGGTTGTCATTTTGTTTTCTTAATATTGTCATTTGTTAGGCCCCCTGGAATTAAACAAACAACCCTAAATCTGTTTGCAAGTCAATTCAGACGCGTAGTGGCTCTATTAATTTTTCTAGAGACTGTGTTACTTCATCTCTTTTGCCTTTGGCTCTTCGTCCTGGAGAATTTCTTCAACTTTATCATCTATGTTGTTTTTCTTTACTTTTTTTTTTTTTAATTCAGGGGCCTTTTTTTATTCTTTCACTAAATTGTTTATAACATTCTTTTATTTTTTTAATAAATCTTCTGTGCTCTGCAAGGTCTCTGTTTCCTTAAAGTTAGTTTTTCTCTGTGTGTTCATCCTCTTTTAAACTATGGCTTTCCTCTGATGACTAATAATGATTAGCTGTATGCTCATGGTTAAGAATAGAGAACTAAATAGACTATTAAGGCTTTGAACACATGGGTGTGGCAGCTCATTCATTGTAGGGTAAGCGTCTTGGCCTTATTTTTGTGAAACATCTTCATGTCTGTTTCAGAGTCAATAGGGGCGGGCAAGGTCTTCCACCCTCTGAATGATTGAGAAGAGGTTGAATAGGATGCTGGAGCAGTGTCTGTACTTCCTACTAAGTGTATGTATGTGGACCTAACACCCCTTAATTTTTGGTACCCTATCCCTACCAGTCCAGAGACCACTTGTTGAGTACTTACAGGGGAGGGGAAAAAAACAACAAAGGCCAGTTTCTATCAAGCCCAATCTGACTCAGGCCAACCCCATGTAAATGGAGCTCCTTGGGGTTTTTAGAGCTTGATTCTTTGGAAGTAGATCACCAGAATTCTTATATGGGGGTGTTGCTGGGTATATGTGGACCTCCAAACTTTCAGTTGGTAGCTGAGTGTGTTAATCATTTGTATACTCAGGGGCTTCCAGAAAACAAACGCTCCAAATCTACAGCTACTAAGTAGATTCCAGCTTAGTGACCCGATGTAGGGCTCTAAGACTGAATCTTCACCAAAGCACACTGCTTTCCTCTTTCTCCCTGGGAGGACCTAAGGGATTTGCACCCCACCAACTTTGTGGTTAGCAGCCAAACACATAGCACACAGCACCACCGAACCTCCAAATTCTGCCAGAGTTGACTAATGGCAGACATTCGAAGTCACGGAGGAGGGAAGGGGGAGAGGAATCAAGCAGCTTTTCCCCTGTCTTCCTTATTTTAGCTTCTCTTCCCCCATCACACACCTTTTAGGTTATCTGGATGAAATATAATGGAAGTATTTGCTTTTCAAGGAGTCTTTGGCATTGAGTAAATGTTGGGCTGTAAACCACAAGGCCAGCACTTCAAACCCACCTGCCACTCAGGGAGAAAGTCTTGGAACCCCGATGTAGGCAGTGGATGGTGGGTTATTTACTATTTTCTGCTCCTGTAAAGATTGAAGCTTCCGAAACCCACAGCAGCAGTTCTCCTCCATTACAGGGTCACTGTGAGTCAGAATCAGCTCAGTAATAGTGAAATGCTGGTTTATGTCACCCCACTCACTGCCATTGAGTTGATTCCCCATTCATACTGGGTTTCTGAGGTTGTAAGGGGCTGGTGTTTTAAATCAGTGACCTGTGACTAACAATACAACACTTATCCAGCAGTGCCATCAACTCTGGTTTATGCTCCAGGTTTTTAAAACTGCACACACACAACTGCATTGTGTATTGGTACGGGGATAGTCCAGCAAATATATGGGTGCAAATGATATTTCATTCTTATTGCTTTTAAGAATGACTAGTTCTTGCTTCCTTTCTTAATTCTTCAGTTGTTTTTCAATGAACAGGCCCCTTTCCCTGTAGCTTACTCAAGGAAAAAGGATGGAAACACTGACATTTTTAAAATTTTAAAATGCTGAATTGTGCTATCTAGAAAGTTTGGGAGTGGGGGAGGATCTGTATACTAATTCCCCTCCCTGAATGTTATAAATTTTCACAGTATAGGTTTCCATATACCCTCCCTTCAATAGTTTGAGAAAAAAATGTTTAGTGTGTGTATAATAAAGTGATTATTTTAAAAGATGTTGGTTATTAATATGGATTTTTAATAAAAATATGGATCTTAAAAAATATGGATCTTAAAAAATATGGATCGTAGATTTAAAGATAGCATTAAATTCATGTATATGGTACATGTACATGGTACATATACTAGGAACAGAATTAAAGGGTAATGTATCCCCTTAGATTAGAATTTCTATCATGCAGGAAATAAAAGCAGCACTGTTTGAGGTTGAAAACAATCTTTACTTATTCTAAATAAGTAAAGTCAATTATTTTCTTTACTTATTCTAAGTAAGTAAGGTCAATCATTTTCTTTCTTCCTACCTTGCATCTGAGTTTCTAAGTAGTTACTATGTTAGGAAGGGGTTTTGTTTTCCAGCTGTTCAAGGGCATTTGTTAGAGAGCCTTGCTGCCGACCAATGTTTTTACTTCCCAGCTCACAGGGGACATTTTTGTGAGTTTATGTTGCTACCACTTGAAGCTCAAAATAGCCCAACAACACAGTCTGTCTCATCCTCCTCTGTAGAGATGGAAGAGAGAATGCAAACTTAATTAGTTTTGAGATCCTTAAATTGGTGTGGGAGAGAAATTCCTGTGAAATTAAATGTCAAAAATAATGTTCATTTTATTTCATGTGCTTTTTGGTAGAATATTAATATTATATTATTATGAATATAGCATACCTGTCATCTTCTTTCTCCCCCCCCTCCCCCCGTCATCTTATTCCTGAGAAGAATATAAGTTTAGGGGAGGTAAGGCCCTACTTAATCTTCTAGGCCACTTATCGACAACCAGTACATAATACATATTTTTTTGTTTTTGTTGTGTTTTGTTTTGTTTTGGGGGGGGTATCACTGCCCTCTGGTGGGAGTGGGAGGCCCAGCCTTGCTCCTGGAGAGCTGCTGCTGGATTTTAACCATCAACCCAGTGGGCCGCAGTCCCACCACTGGGGCTCAGCCCCCATAATATCTATTTTTTTAATGACTGAACTTAAACCCTGTTTCTTTCCACCAGTGGCTCTCAGTTTTATGCATAAGGTAGAATTAGAAATCTAATGGGAACTGCACAGAATCCCAGAACACCACCAACTTCTATAAACTTGAAGAACACAGAAGACATGCATCTGTCAGTAGACAAAGATGAGCCGTAATGGTAGTAATGCAGGTCAGAGAGCTAGTAATGCTGACATTCTGGACTGCTGCTCCCCTCTCCTTGCCACCTTTGAGCACCATGTCATCCCTGGAAAAGCCTAAGTGGGCTAGGTGGACTAAATGTGTAGGCTGCTTTCCATCTAAATCTGTTACTGCATACAGAGCCTTTTATCAGTGTGTCCCGACTCTGCACATACAGTAACTAAAAGCAAAAATTGAAAAGGAGCAGTAGGAAGAATAGATGGGTTTGTCTTATCATTTTTATCTTTATGATGTACTTTTTTGTTTGTTTTTTGGTGGGCATTTATGATGTACTTTTAAAAATATATATATTTGGGTTTTTTTTTCATTTTAGCTGTGTTATAGGGTAAAAGCTTTTTGTTTCTTTTTTATGCTTCTTAATGTTAAAAATAAAATCTATAAAACTAATTTTTTAAATCAGTTTATTGGGACTCATACATCGCTTTTATATATATATATATATATACACACACACACACACACACACACATACATATACTGTGGCAAACAACTTCACATGCCTGCTGCCATCATGATTCTCCAAATAATCTGCATTTCCATTTGAGCTTTTGATATCAGCTTCTCATTCTTTCCCTTCCATCCTTGCTTCTCCTTCCCCCACCGACCCTTAATACTTTATAAATTATTGTTTTATCATATCTTACACTGCCTGACGTCTCCCCTCGCCCACTCCAATGTCTGTCCCCCAAATAGGAGGTTATGTGTAGATCCTTGTAATTGGCACCTTCTGTCTACCCCACCTTCTCTCCACCCATCTGGTAACTCCACTCTCACCACTGGTCCCAAGGGGTTCATCTGCCCTGAGTTCCCCATATTTCCAGTTCCTATCCCTACCAGTGTACCTCCTCCAGTCCAGCTGGATTCGTAAGGTAGAGTTGGGATCATGATAGTTGGGGAGGGGGGGAGTGCGGAGAGGAAGCCTTCAGGAACTAGAGGAAAGTGGTATACTTCATCGCTACCTCACTGCACCTTGACTGGCTCATCTCCTCCCTGTGACTCCCCTGTGAGAGGGTGTCCAATTGCCCGCAAATTGGTCTTGGTTCCCCACCCAGCTCCCCCCCTCATTCATAATGATGTGATTCTTGTTCTTTAATGCTTAATATCTGCTCCTTTCCATCCCTCGTGATCACACAGGCTGGTGTGCTTCTTCCATGTGGGCTTTGCTGCTTCTGAGCCAAAGTAGCCATGGCTACTTGTTCACCTTCAAGTCTTTAAGACTTTATTGTTTGGGGGCTGGGCACCATCGGCTTCCTCCACTCTGTCTTCCCCTGCATCTTTTAGTTCTCAGCGATCATGTCGGGAGGGTGGGCACATAGTGATATGATTTTTGTTCTTTGATGCCAGATCCTTGACACTTCCCACACCTCATGGTCACACAGGCTGGTGTGCTTCTTCTATGGTGGGCTTTGTTGTTCCTGAGCTAGATGGCTGCTTGTTTACCCTCAAACCTTTGAGCCCTCAGATGCTATATCTTTTGATAGCCGTAAAACTACTTTTTAAAGAAGGTAAAATGCATAAAAATATAATATTAAAGGGAGTTAAAAATTATGGTGAATTGTTATTTTATATATACAGTTTACATACTATCCCTAAAATAATCACCTTGTCTCCATATGATGTCATTTACGCAGCATGGGTCTTCTCACATAGTGAATACATAATGCTTACAATGCCCTAGGTGTTAAGTTTATAAACATAAGTATGACCTGTTCTCTGCTACTGAGGACTTTTTCAGTCTAGGCTAACAGGGCACCGTAGGTTGCCATTTTCCTCTCACCCTCATAAGCCAGATTTTTTGAAACAAGCTATTAAGGGAGATTTTAGATACATAAGTATCAACAGATTAGTATTATGAAAACTCATGTACCTATTACCAGTCAACCTCCACTTAACATTATTTGATATACATGTACTACCTCGTTCATATTGATAGTTTTCTTTAAATTGCATTTATTTTGAAATCATTTTATTTATTTTATTATTTGGGGGCCATCACTGCCTCTAGTGGTCGTGGGCGCTACCCAGTGCCGCTCCTGAGAGCCACCGCTGGATTTGAACCGCCAAGCCCGCAAGCTGCAGTCCCGCACTCAACAACTTATGCCACGGGGCTCAGCCCAAATTGCATTTATTTTGTTACTGTTTAGATTTTCAGCAAAGGACACACCAGCTTAACAGTTTCTACAAATACAATTTAATGACACAGCTTACATTCTTTGAGTTCTTCAGCTAGTCTCTCCCTTTATGAGTTGTTCCTTCCTCAGCATAAATTCATTGTCCACAAGGGCCCTGTCTAATCTTTTGTGTTGTTGTCAAGTTGATCCCTATCAATAATTCTTTTCTTGTTGTTGTTGTTGTTGTTGTTGTTGTTGGGCATCATTTCCCTCAGGTGGTGGGAGTAGGAGGCCCAGCCTTTGCTCCGTGGAGCTGGAATTGAACCTCCATCCCAGTGGGCCGCAGTCCCGCGCACAACCACTACGCCGGCTCAGCCTAGTTTGTATTGTTTTTTTAGCTGCAGTCCAGCCCTCCAACAATCTGAAGGACAGTGACCTGGCCCTTGTTTAAAAAGTTGGAGGACCCCTGGTAGCACTTTGAAACCACTAGCTGTTCCAAAGGAGAAAGACCTGCCTTTGTGCTCCTCTCCGAGTTACAGCCTTGGAAACCCACAGGGCAGTTCCATCCCATCTTGTGGGGTCGCTATGAGTCCGAGTTGACTGAATGGCAGGGAGCTTATGTAGTTCTTAAATAGATTTATAAAGGAGCTCTGGTGGGGCTGCCAAGTTAAGTGTTGGCCTGCTAACCGCAAGGATCATATTTCCAACTCACCCACTGCTCTGTGGGAAAAGGATGCTCCTGTAAAGACATGCACACCCTGAAAACCCTATGTAGGTTCGCTGTCCTTTGTGGTGATGGGAAAAAAAAGTCCTCGGTGTGACTTTCCTGGCCTTTCTCCCACCAATACTTTTTTAGTTTTCTTAAAGCGTCTTCCTGCTCGTTCTGTGTCCTTTGAGAAAATCTACCTCTAACAATGTGTATTATTATTTAAATCTTTAATTTCTTGAAATACCTAAATACTGAGTGAAAAGTACATTTCTTTTAAAAATGTTTGGCCGGGGCTGAGCCCCGGTGGCGTAATGGTTGAGTGCGGGACTGTGGCCCATTGGCTTGGCAGTTCAAATCCAGCAGCAGCTCTCTAGGAGCAAGGCTGGGCCTCCCACTCCTACCAGAGGGCAGTGATGCCCCAAAATAAAATAAAATAAAATAAAATAAAATAAAATAAAAAATGTTTTGCCTAAAACTTTGTTTCAAATTCAAGTTAAATGTGGTCTGCGGGATTTAAAATTGGCAATGAAATTGGTACAAACATTGCACATTAGACAGGGAACCATTAGATTCACACCAGCCCCAGTGGTCAGCTTCTGGTGTTTGCTCAGTGATCTATCATTTTAAAAATGGCCTTTCATGATCCGAGTTTTGCCTTAGCCCAAAGGCAGGAAAGCTTTTACAAGGTTGCAAAGTGAACCACTCCCCCACGCACAGTGGAGGCTGCCATGAAAGAACCTGATAGTCAAACAATGGACCATCTTGAGGGTGCGGTGCAGGTGGCCTCTCTTTTTTATTAAAAACTTTTTGTTTAAAACAAACAAACAAGAGCAGGGTTCAGCGCTGCCGCCATCGCAGCCATCCCGCCGCCCAGAGCTACACCACTTCCACAACTGGGAGATGCTGGAGAGGCTGGGGACAGCACCGTTGCTTTGCGTGTGAATGGGTCTAATGGAGAGGGCGGCGAAGAGGAAGCGCGGGCTGCCCGGGGCAGCAGCGACGGAGGCTATATTTCTAGATGTGGTGCCTACAGTCTCAACATCCTGCCTGTATCCCACCCCAAATGCTGCAATATCGCCACCCTTAGGAACTGCTATAAGAATACTAGTCTGGGGCTGAGCCCGGGGGCGTCAGTGGTTGAATGCAGGACTGCGGCCCGCAGGCTTGGCGGTTCAAACTCAGCGGCGGCTCCCAGGAGCAGCACTGGGTAGCGCCCACGACCACCAGAGGCCATGAAGCCCTCCCCCACCCCCCCAAAAAAAAGAATACTATTCGGGGGGGGGGGGGAATGGGGCCCCTAACTTACCCGACCTTTGTGATCACTGCTCAGCCTTCTGAAGAACGTGGCGTGAGATCCTTGATTGAAGACGGTGTGTGATAGCAGCCCTGGGCTCGGCCATCTCCTGCCCCACAAGTTGGCCCTTGAGAAGTAGACTTGACCAACAGAGCAGCCTGCTGTGTCCTCATGGTTGTACCCCCTCCCCCAACCCTCCCTTAACCCCACTACTAATGTACCCTGCCTGCAGTTCTAACCCTGGCACTACTCCACAGCTAAATATTAATTATTAACCTACACATAGTCAATAAAAACTCTCTGCATGTCTCAGCAAAAAAAAAAAAAAACTTTGTTGTGGGATTTCCACCCACCCACCAACTCAAACCAGTGTTTATCTGAAGGTAGCCAGGATGGTATCACACTTTGCAATATGTGCCCCAGTTGTAGCTCTCTCTTTTCTACTACCTAAGAACACACCTTCAACTTATTTATACATACTTATAGTTCCATGGTTTCTGGTTTCTTTTCAAAGTTGAAATACAAAATGATTTGAATATTGTAAAAACCAATGTGTCTGACAACTATACTCGTCCATTTTTCTGTTGGGGCCAGTGTTTCTCCCTCTTCAGTGTAGCGCTCAATTGTCTATGGGCTTAAATAGCAAGAAATCTTAATTATGAACTAAGCAATGAAAGAAAACAGTGGCACCACAGAAAGGACATTCTTATCAGGGTTAGTGATTGACTTCATAACTTGCTTAGTTCATCATTCAAGGCTAACAGCTTAATGTTGATTATAGTGAAGGCCAGTTCAGTTTTTTTTTTTTTAATTTTATGATTTGTCTCCCATGCTTTAGAGCATGATATCAGGAGGAACCTGGAAAAGGACATGATGAGCAAAAAAGAGGAAGACCCTCCAATAGACGGATTGGCAAAATGACAATAACAGTGAACTGGAGCATAACAATTGGGAGGATTGTACAGGGCTGGTACAGTATTTTGTTCTCTTGTAACTATGGGGGCTGGACCCCAGTGGCATAGTGGTTGAGTGCGGGACTGTAGCCCATTGGCTTGGCAGTTCAAATTCAGCAGCAACTGTCTGTGAACAAGGCTGGGTAGCTCCCACGACCACCAGAGGGCAGTGATGCCCTCCCCCCCCCCAAAAAAAAATACATAGTGTACCTATGAACCAAAGGCAACTGAATGACACCCCACAACTTAATACATGCCATACCTCCACCGAAAAATGAACAGTGGGTAGATGGGGGTATTTAGTGACTAAATTTTGTTCAAAATGTGCTACCAGGGATTCAATGTGCTTGTTTAGCAAGGTTTTTATTCGACAGGGGAATTTGATAGACATGGGGAAAGAGAAAAATTCAAAGACTCCTTACTACCTGGGAGACTCCAGAAAGTGAATATCTAGTCAAGTGATTTAGTTTGAGGAACAGTAGATATAATAGCTCCTTGTCCCAAATAGCACGCTTTTCTTGATTTTAGATGTATAATCCTGATTATAGATTTTATGTATTTTCTAAGAAACATGGAAAATGTGATTATGAGGTGAGAAGTAAGAAATGTCACTTTTGATGGTAGTCATGCTAAAAATATCAGGAATGTGGTATAGCTCTTGATCTCTACAAATCCAAAGTAAATGAGAATGAAGGAAACCCAATATTTTGAGAAGAAATTAGTTCTTGGGACTTAGATCCCACATGAAACATGGCCTCTCCTAGCCTGAAAGCAGAACTAACTAGTTCTGGTTAGCAATACCAGTTGTTCTGACCAGGGACATAATAGAAGTCCCTGGAAAGAATGGTAGGAAAATGTGGAACAAAATTCAAATACCCAGCGAAAAGCCAGACTTTCTACACCAATAGAGACTAAAGGACCTCCATCCCCAAACCAGCTACCACCCCAAGTTACCCTTTGAACTTAGAATTAACTTATTCCTGGGGGTCGTTTTTCAGCTAAATAATAGATTAGCTATAAAAGGAGCAGCAGCATCATGAGTAATGTGCTCCCTTAAATAATTAACTATATGAGCCCAAATGGGCAACATTTACTCAGATGGAAAGATGAGAACCCATGGAGGGCAGGGAAGTGCAAACAATGTAAATGGAACAAATAGAAGGAAATAATGAGAACGCTGGCGCATGTGAAACAGATGAAATTGTATTAAAATCACTGAATGAGCCTAGTTTGCTATGTAAGCTTTCACTTAAAACATAGTGTCTATGTAAAGAAAAGAGCTAGCAGGGGTGAGCTAAGAGAACAAGTTTTTCCTCTTAGGTTTTTAAATGATCTTGTTGGGTAAATCATGATTCTGCTCTCTAGCTGAATTCTATTTTTCCTGGAGTTTTCATGAGGTTAAAAATAGTTAGCCTTGGGCTGAGCCCCGGTGGCGTAGTGGTTGTGCGCGGGACTGCGGCCCATTGGGATGGATGTTCGATTCCAGCTTCATGAAGCAAAGGCTGGACCTCCTACTCCCACCACCTGAGAGCAGTGATGCCCGCCCCCCAAAAAAAAACCACCAAAAAAAAATGTCTAGCCTTCTTCCTACTACACCAGGGCAGTGATGCCACCAAAAAAAAAAAAAAAGGAAAAAAATATTTAGCCTTAATTAAATATCTAAAAAGTATTTTTAAATTGAAAATGTAGTTATAATACAAATAAGATTAGAAAGGGCTGAACCCCGGTGGCATAGTAGTTGTGTGTGGGACTGTGGCCCACTGGGATGGAGGTTCAATTCCAGCTCCACGGAGCAAAAGCTGGGCCTCCTACTCCCACCACCTGAGGGCAGTGATGCCCCCCCAAAAAATAACAATAAGATTAGAAACTTAGGTCCAAATTAGATTTGAATCCTAGTTTCACCTAATTAGCTATGTGCCCCCAGACACAGTTGCCACAGTGTGACTCATATTTTTTTCTATAAAATGGAAGTCATATTGGTACCCATCTCATAGACCTATTGTAAAGGTTAGACCAGTTAACACATGTCAAATACTTAGAACAGTCTCTGGCATATAATATGTGCTTAATTAGTGTTTGCTATTAGTGATAATCATAAAGAATGGGGAAAAGGAATACATGGAAAATTGAATTCTTTTCTTTTTCTAAGCCTTAGCTTTCTTTTTTGCCAAATCTCTTCGAAATATTCATATGTAGCAAAACATGATTTTAAATTTAGTGCTACTTTTTTTTGTTAAACCTTTACTATTTAGCAAAGTGATCAAAAATCTAAATGTAACTTTTTTTTTTTTTTTTTTAATTTTATTTTTTTTAGGCATCACTGCCCTCTGGTAGGAGTGGGAGGCCCAGCCTTGCTGCTGCTGGATTTGAACCGCCAAGTCAGTTGGCTGCAGTCCCGCACTCAACCACTACGCTACCGGGGCTCAGCCCCTAAATGTAACTTTAAAGAACATGTTGTTCAAGTGTCTGTTGAAGTGAACTCATAGTTAGCATGTAACCCAAACTAGCAAGATATTTCAGTTCATGGCTGTGTTTTTCCTTCTTTTTGCCGTGGGATCTATTATAGTGTGTTCCTTACCTAAAAGCCCAGCACATGTCTTAGTACAAATAAACTGTAGCCCTAAAGGAACTCTTAGGGTTAAAAAGAAACCTTTTTCTGAGAGGACTGAAGGATTCTATTCTCTTTCTCCTTTGTCACCCTATTTTTTTTTCAAAAATGCATTGAATGCCTACTATGCTACTTCCACTACTAGTCATTTTAATGTACAGTGGTGGCTTGCATGTGCTGTAAAGCTGGATGCTATGTCACTGATGTTTCAATGCCAGCTGGGCCCCAAGGTGAACAGGATTCATCAGTTTCCAGACTAAGAACAGACTACTGAAGAAGGAACAGACTGACCATTTCTGAGGAGTACCAAAGAAATGTTTGCTTGTATTTTATTGATTATACAAAGAGATAGTATGGATCATAAAAACATTCAGAAGGATGGGGATGCTTTAACACTTCAGTGTGCTCCTGGTCCAAGAGGCAGTCATTCTAACAGAGCAGAAAAGTGCTGCATATTTTAAAATCAAGAAAAATCACGCAGAACAAAGCATCAGGATTGAAGGAAGACTTACTGACACCTTGCAATCTGCAGACAGTGTGGTGCACTGGTGAGTTTCTAACTCAGGTCGGAAAGTGAAGAGGGCTTGAAGTACTTACTGACGGAGATCAGGAATTGCAGCCCTCTGTATGAATTACTACTCAGTGTAAACAAAACCAAAATCTTCACAACCAGACTAATAGGGTGCATCGTGATAGATGGAAAAAAGATTGACGTTGTCAAGGATTTGGTCTTGCTTGCGTCCACCATCAGTGCCCATGGAGAGCAGTCAGGAGATAAATGAAGCATTGCATTGGGTCGGTCTGTTGCACAAGACCTCTTTACAGTGCTGAGAGCAAGAGTGGCGCTTTGCGAACTAAGTACTCCTGACACAAGCCAGGGTCATTTCACTGGCCTCGTCCACCTGTGAAAGATAGTAAAGAAGGAAGATGGACGAAGGATCGATGCAGTTGAATACTGAAAGTACCATGGACTGCCAAAAGAACAACAGATCTGACTTAGAAGCACAACCAGGATGCTCCCCAGAAGCAAGGCTGGCAAAATTCTGTCTCGCGTCCATTGGGCACATTGTCAGGGGAGAGACCGTCCCTGGAAAAGGATATCATGCTTGAGAAAATAAAAGGATGGCAAAAATGAGGAGGGGGCTGAGCCCCGGTGGTGTAGTGGTTGTGCGTGGGACTACGGCCCACTGGGATGGAGGTTCAATTCCAGCAGTGGCTCTATGAGAGCAAAGGGTGGGCCTCCTACTCCCACCACCAGAGGGCAGTGATGCCCCCCCCCAAAAAAATGAGGAGGACCCTTGACAAGATCATTGACACAGAGCTCAAGCCACAATTGAAGGGAGGCCACGAGACTGTGTTGTACCTAAGGCGACTGTGAGTTGGAACTGACTTAATAGCGCCTAAGAACAAAACTGTGTTACTTGGTGAGGATAGAAAAACAAAGTGACAGTCGTAATATAAGTGATAGGGACTTTTATGCTTAAATGACTTTGGAGCACAGAGGGGTGCCTCGCTCAGTTTTAAATGTAGAACGATAGATGCCCTTGAGGAAGTAACATAAAAGTTGAATTTTGAAGGAGTGGAAGTTACCTACCTTAAAGAATATAGGAAGAAAGAGACTGTGCTAGGCCAAAATAATAGTGAATGGGTAGCTAGGGAGAGCTGAGAGAATAACTTAGTAACTCCTCAGTGGTTTGCTGAGGGCACTGGTGATTCGGGCAGAATTCTTGTCTTCTATGCAGAAGCCCTGGGTTAGGAACACCACCAGTGGAGCCTCCTCTGCCAGTCTGTGGAGGTTGGAGGGTTGCTATGGAGCTGAGCAGCTTTCAATGGAGCAATGAGACTGTCATAAATTAGATTGAAAGGACTGGAGAGCTATTTCCAAAAATCAGCCTAAAAATCAGAAGTTCTGAAAAGGTGTTCACAACAGCTTAATCTTATTCTGTGTGGGGTCGCCATGAGTCGAGGGTGGGGAGGCGGGGCAAATCCATAGCAGCCAACAAGTGGTTCAAAAGGACTGAAAACATAGTGCTGACATGGGAGAGAGGTTAAAGACTAGCTAGAGATAAAACTAGACCAGTTTTGGAAAGAATTCATTGTAAACTTTTAAAGGTGAGTTTCTAACCCAGGTCGGAAAGTGAAGAGGGCTTGAAGTACTTGCTGACAGAGATCAGCAAGTAAAGATAACTTACTGTTATCTTTATGACATAAAAACATCTCTTTGAGGCTGAGCCCTGGTGGCCTAAGTGGTTGAGTGCAGAACTGGGGCCTGCGGGCTTGGCAGTTCAGATCCAGCGGTGGCTCACGGGAGCAGCACTGGGTAGCTCCCATGACCCCCAGAGGGCAGTGATACCAAAAAAAATCTCTTTGATGACTAAGATACCCTTTATCCAACCCATGATATTTTCATTCACCTCATGCATACAAAAGCTAGCAAATTCATAAAATGGGAAGATTTTATTCCTCTCAATGATGTCTTGGTGAAATAGTATATATACCATGGCTATCAGAAAAACCAACTAATATGAGTTGAAAATAACAGCCAGAATGCTCTTTAGAAACCAGGATGGTGAAACCTTGTTTTCCTTTTCACATGTTATCAAAAGGGACTGATCCCTGAAACATTCATGCTTGGTAAGAGAGGGGGGAAGAAACCCTTTAAGACTGGCACTAAATACCCAAAGGTTATGCCACTCTGCTATAAACCTCAACCCAAAGACGCTCAGCCCCAGCTCCACAGAACAGCAAACCACTGTGCCCACAGGCACCCCGTTCCACAACCCAGCCTCCTGTCCTCTCTGGGCCGGGAAATCTCCTGCCCTGTGACTCCTGGTTCTGCTGCTTCTGCTCCTCTGCTATCGAAATGGTTTAATGGATCAAGGAGACTCAATGCACAGGGACCCCAGGATCCAAAGGATGCACTCCATTCCTGACACCCCTCCTCTCTTGCTGGTAATGAGTTTCTCTCCTTCCCCACCCACCCCCCTCTTTTCCTCATATGGCTCATCTTATACCCAGCATAAGGCAATCACAATTGTCAAGTGCCAACAGTAGGTTCTGACCCATAGCGACCCCGTACAACAGAACAAAACACTGCCGCCTGCTCGTGTGCCGTGCTCACAGCTTTCATGACTCTGAGCCCCTGTGGCAGCCTCTGTGTCAATCCGTCTCTTTGAGGGGCTTCTTATTTTTGCTGCCCTATGCTTTAGCAAACATGATGGCCTTCGCCAGGGACATATCGAATCTATGTGAGACAAAGTCTCTTCATCTCCTTGCCTCTAAGGAGCTTCTGATTGTACTGCTCCTAAGACAGACTTCTTTGTAATTTTTACAATCCATGGTACTTGGAGCATTCTTCTCCAGCACCATAGTTCAAATGCATCGACAGTCCTTTCATCTTCCTTATTCATTGTGGAACTTTCACATGCCTATAAGCAAGCAAGGTGTGCTTCAAATAATTTAGCAACATTTGCTGCTCTAATGACTGTTTTAAGTATGAACAGAGAAATATTGAAAGTTTATTATTTCATACAGTTAATATTTAATTAACAATATGAGGCACATAAAACCAGATTGCATTATAAGAGTTTTAAAATATTATTGAAAAGTATCAAATAATGCCTAATCAAAAAATAAAACTGTTAAGATAGTTCCGGATTGCTTTTTTGTTTTTGTTTTTGGGCATCACTGCCCTCTGGTGGTGGGAGTAGGAGGCCCAGCCTTTGCTCCTATGCAGCCGCTGCTGGAATGAACCTCCATCCCAGTGGGCCGCAGTCCTGCGCACGACTACGCCACGGGGGGCTCAGCCTATTGCTTCACCTCATATGCAATATTCTTTGCTTTTACCCAAGCATCATTAGCTATGATTTACCCATACCTATCTTCACTGTAGGAATAGGATCCCATTCCTCTAGTGGTAGGCTAATTAAATAATAGTCATTGTGTTCAATAGGTTAAAAACATGTGGTTTCTCTTAACATAATATGTTCATCTTTGAAAAATCCCTTTCCACTTCTGCTACACTTACAGCAGTTGTTCCAACAGTTTTTAGTTCTTTGAATACTTCCAGAAATTTCTTAGTTCAGTTGTATCTTGTGGGAATTTGGTATGTAACACAAAGCTGAAACAAATGGCACTTTCACACTTTTGTGGTTTGACACTTTTTATATGTTTACTGAAATAACAAATGCAAGAGAATAAAAGTGTACCTCATCAACAGTTAATGAGTTTTTAAAAAGGAATAAATAAATATTACAAACAGTTCCATCTTATTTTTTATACCTAGGGACAGTAGTGAACATTTCCATGGGTACTTAGAATACGGTGTTGCATAGATGAATATTAAAAAAGAGTAAGAAATGTAAATTTCTGATTTCCACATTGGATGGCTGCCCAGTCAATGCAGTACATCTTTGATGTCTTTGCTGCTGCTGCTGCTGCTGCTTCCACGAGCATCAATTGTGGATCTAAGCAAGATTAAATAGGCGACAACGTCTATCTTTTCTCTTTGTTATGATATTGCCTAATAAAAATTAGCCCTGTTCGTAATCACAGTTGGAGCATGTAATTCTATCAGTATCTTCCTTGACCTTCTTGCCAGGCCCATAGTGAAAATGAAGGTCACTTGGTGGGACTGACAGAGACTATGGCTAGAAGAGGCAGATTACACCGCTGACTGCATCACAGTTTACTTTGGTTGTTCCTATGAGATGTCAAGAACTTTGGGTTTTTTTTATTTTTTAAGAACTTCTTATCGTACACTGTGTTTAAGATGTTTTAGTGCATTTGTAAATGTTTTAAAATGTTATCGAAGTAAAGATAAAATGTATATGATCATTAAGACAAAAATTTGACTGGAGGCAAATATATCATTTACTACAGATTTAGTGTAAAGATTGGCTTGGGAACAGGTCTGGTTCATCACTCTGGGGACTGCTTGTATGTATAATTCAGAACATAGTTTCTCTTTTACTCTATAAATTATATACATGATCCCCTACCGTTTTTTTCCCTTCTGGGCCTTATTCCTGTAGGCTCCTAGGTTTCTATGGTTGTAAAAGACTTGAGTTTTGAGGGAAATAAATAGTGTGAAAAGTGGATGAGTATTTCATAAGTAGAAAATAAAATATATTTGAACTACTAGATGGAGTAAGTTTGATAAACACATCATTTATCCTTAGTTATTTTTCCGGAAGTATTCTTGACTCAGAGTGTAACCAGGTGTTCATTACTCACATTTTTTAATTAGTAGAGGATGAAGACTACTCTCCCCCACATGTACTAGGGAAAAAATGCTGTTACAGGAAAATCTTTGATAGAAATTGCTGGAGAACTTTCACAGATGTTATAGTTATCAGAAATTTATTGTATCCCTACTGGATATATAGTTGAATGATGGTACTATTTCTGTTTCTTTCTTATTTCACTTAATAAGAACTCCAGGACCAGAATGGTTGGAAAGGATTATGAAAGAGAAGGAAGGAGAAGTGGCAGGGGCTAGTAGTCACTGATTTGAGTCACTGGCAATGAATGTCACTTTACTGGAGAACATTCGACATGTTTCAGACTTATGGGCAGTGCCTTGATCTCTGACTAGTAGTTTCTGTGTATCATTGATTTTTTTTGTGTGTGGCATCACTGGTATCATTGATATTTTATGATTCCTTAATAGAGGCCAACTGAATCTTAAATTTTTCTCAATGTCAGATAGTTTTAATTAAGCATTTCATTCTCTAAGATGAAAGTTCCTTAAGTTTCTCATTATAGCTACACAAAATCTATCTTCAGCTCATGAAAAAAGTATTATTTGGAGTAGAAAAATGTTAAATGGATGGTCAATAAGATAGAGACTTAAAGTTTCCAACTGATAAATGGATCTCCCCCTTAGTAAGTCTTTATATTGAAACGAAACCTTTCTTGGTTCCCTAGACTTTGAATTGCTATTAATATTCAAAGACTTTGACAAGCTATTATTAGAAAAAGAAACATAAAGGCTTTCAGCATGTTTATGGGAAAATGGAATTAGGAGATAATGGACTTCACTTGTTAAAGAATGAGTCATCAACGATTATTGATATACCAAGTAAGTAAAAAAAATATTGCTGCAAAGTCATAGATACTTTAATTAAACAAAACTGTCAAAATGTGAAGCTACCATTTCTTAACATGTCCTTCACCTAGGTCTATATACCTCTGAAGGTTGTTGTATTAAATTTCTCTAACTCTTCCCTGAGTAATTTTCTGTGCAAGTTGCACCAGGGCAAAAAGGCAGTTACTACGTCTTGATGAGGTTCAGATTGGTCTTACTTCTAAGTATCCTTTTGAGTTTGGGGGCGTGGACAGAACCTTGAAGAGGCAAGACCGGGACTGTGGGGGAGTTTGGGGCAAGGTTTTCCGGTGTAAATCTTGTGGGACAGCTCTCGCTACCAGGAAGAATGAACAGGTGCATTATCTTGATTGGGAAAAAAATTTCTCAGTGTAGTTTTCCTGGATTTTTTTCTCACCAATACATTTACCAGTTTTCTTTAAACTTTTCGATAATAAGCCCCTGTGACTGACTGTGAAAGCCCCCAAAACACTCCACATAACCTTGTAAGCCAACCTTTGCCTTGAATTTAACTGGTTCAGCGGATCCTCTCAGAAGATCCTGTTGTTACTGGCTTTTTAGCACTTTGAAACCACCAGTGGCTCCAAGAGAAAAAGACTGGACTCTTTACTCCCTTAAACAGTTACTGTCTTTGAAAACCATGGGAGGTCATGCTGTGAATTAGCACAACAGTTCTCAACCCGTGGGTCACAACCCCTCTGGGGGTCGAACAACCCTTTCACAGGGGCCACCGGATTCTTAACAGCAGCAAAATGACAATGATGAAGTAGCAACAAAAATAATTTTATGGCTGAGGAATCGCCACACCATGAGAGACTGTAGTAACGGGTCACACATTGGGAAGGATGAGAACCACTGAGTCAGCAGTTACTCCGTGCCAGTGCGTGCGAGAGAGTGTAAGACACGTTCATTACTGAGCAAACTTGTCCACGCTCTCCACTGACCTCACACACAGGTATGAATTATACCTGTGCGTGTATGAACTGAAACCACGGCACCAATATCTTTTTACTTGTATAAACAGCTTAATGTTAACGAACTAGGAAGCATTTATACAGCGCTCCAGAGTCCTTCTGGTTTATAGTTGGTGTGATGGAAAACTGACGGCAGATGCTGCGGAAAGGTGAAGTGAGTGCTTTGCAAGACCGTACTGTTTTGTCGTTTATGGAAGATTTATGAATGTGTCTTCAAAATCTTCTAGGTTTAGAATACTTGATCAGCACTGCCCAATTGAACTTGCAGATGCTGGCAGGGTTCTCTATCTGTGCTATCTCATTTTATAGCCAGAGGTGGCGCTGAATACCTGAATTTGCATCTGAATGCCACCACTCTTATGAAAAGCTGGAAAGATTTTGATAAGCTTCTTTGTCAAAGTGGCTGTTTATATGTGTGTGTGTATATATACGCACATACCTTTCACACACACGTGTGTGTATGACAGGTATAATGTAATGAATATATGTATATGTCTTTAATACATTGGATTATATTTATGAGATAGAGAAACTGAAATTAGGGCAGTAGCAAATTTCAGCCAATCTAGGCTGAAAGGCCTCAATCTAAGAAATTAGAAATATAAATCTTTCCCCAAGTTTTTGTTTAGAGGTTAACACTCAAGGATGCCATAGAGGTTACAAGATGCTTCCAGTACCAACCAAACCCAACCCACACTCACTGCTCCCTAATTGATGATGTCTCATCGCACCCCTAGAAGACAGGGAAGAACTACTACCTCTGTGGGTTTCCAAGACTGCAAGCCCTATTTTTCTCCCACTCTAGTACTAAGAAGAGAGTTAAGAAAAATCATAATAAGTAGGTTAAGGATATGGGAGTTCCTTAGAGAACTGTAGAGTTAGTAGGAAAAGTAGATCTAGAAAAAAGAATTTTTTAACCAGACACGAGATAATGTTAGGGGAAAAAAATAAAATTAAGCAAAAAGATTCACAGAAGGCTTCAAAAAGTTTGTGTGAAAAATTCCATTCACTTATAATTCCATTTTTTCCACCAACATGTTGAAACGCACCTTATATAGTGGGGAGAAAGGAGTCATGATCAGCTAAGATAGTGGTACATTTTTTCCTGCTTCTGGACCAGTGTATTTTCTTTAGTTTGGCAGATTTTTTTCATCTCTCAAGACAGTGTTATAGCACTGCCTCCCCAGTATGCCCGCAGAAGCCATTGCCATCGGGTTGCTTCTGAACCCCATAGCATTTCCAAGGCTATGATCTTTCGTTTTCTCTTTTTTAAATCATTTTATTGGAGATCTTAGAACTCTTGTTACAAACCATACATCAATTGTATCCGATCTTTTTTAGAGAACCATGACTGCCCCGTCTTTCGTCCAGAGATCAGCGGTGGGTTTTGACCACTGATCTTTCTTAGTATCCAACAAACCAGCACTTGCACCTCTACTCTCCCGGGTGTGGTGGTGCCCAAGTATTTCTCATTCTCTATTAGAGATCCTGCGGGTCCCTCGGGTTGAAAGGGGGTGATGGGTTGGTCTGCTAACCACGGAGTTAGCAGTTTGAAACCCTTGAGGGAAAGGTGAGCCTTTCTACTCTTGTAAAGAGTTACGGTCTCAGAAACCCACAGGGATGGCTCTGTCCTGCCCTGGAGTCACCGGGAGTCAGAACTGACTTGATGGCAGTGAGTACTGTAGATCCTGTATTCCTGAGCCATAAGCACCAACACAGTGCTGGGTTCACCTAAGTCTCACGACACAGGGAAGGAATGGCACTCCTAGAGAGGAAGCACTGTTTGCAGTAGCTCTTACAAGAATTTATCGAAGGAGCCCACAGGGATCTGGGAAAGAAGTAGCAGGCCAAGGAACCAATTCATACAAATAGATGACTCTTCAAGGTTTTCTAGTTTCCACACGGCGTTAAGCCACAGGTTATTAGTTACAGGATGGTCGAACTATCCAGAACCAGCCAGACTACATGTCGTAGATGAGGGACTAAAGAAAAAGCAGCTGCTCCCTCCCTGCATTAGAGCCTGAAAGTTAGTCTTTTGCCTGAATATGTTTGTGGGGCCCACTAACTTCTGCAGGTTTTGCTTTTCAGAATGGAGTGTCTTCCTTAGTTACCTCTTGAAACATTTTAGACCATAAGAAAGTAACATTCTAATTTATGCTGAGGAAAATGTAATTAACATAACCAAGAGTGTATACTCTCCTGGGTGATCTAAGTTACACTGATACATCAGCATAAGAACCTCATTTAAGTGAAAGTAGTGTGTTCTATATTGTAACTTGTTTATTAAATCAAATTATGTTCCCCTGTTGGTGTATGATATGATGTTTGCTAGCAAGTTTTTAGCATTGTAAATGTCACTCAAAGTTTTGAACGGTTACAGCAGCGGTTCTCAATCTGTGTTCTCAACCTGTGGATCGCAGACCCTTTGGGAGTAGAATGACCCTTTCACAGGAGTCACTCGATTCATAACAGCAGCAAAATTAGTTATGAAGTCGCAACAAACATAATATTGTGGCTGGGGGGTCACCACAACATGAGGAACTGTAGCAAAGGGTTGCAGCATTAAGAAGGTTGAGGACCCCTGAGTTAGAGGAATGTTTTTATAGCAGAGAAAATTAGAGCTTGAGAAATTGCAGGGTCACACAGGGAATCCAGGATAGATAAACCCCTCAGAAGCAATAATGAGAGTGCCGATACCAGGAGGGTAAGGGGAAAGGGATGGGAGAAAGGGAAAACTGATCACAATGATAGACATATAACCTCCTCGCAAGGGGATGGACAACAGAAAAGTGGGTTAAGGGAGACAGTGGTAAGACATGAGAAAAGTAATTTATAAATCATCAAGGATTCATGAGGATGTGTGTGTGTAGGGGGGCAATGAGCTAAAGGGGCTCAAAGAGAAAGAGAATGTTTTCTATATTATTGGGGGGGGGGGGGCGTTTGGCTTTTTGTGGGCATCACTGCCTCTGGTGGTCGTGGGCACCACCCAGTGCCGCTCCTGAGAGCTGCCGCTGGATTTGAACCACCAAGCCCGCGGGCCGCAGTCCCACTCTCAACCACTTACGCCACCAGGGCTCAGCCCTCAGAATGTTTTGAAAATCATTTACAAATGTGCTGGGCACAATGGATGGATGCATGGATTATGATAAAGAGCTGTAAGATCCCCCAATAAAATGATTAAAAGAGAAAAAATTAATTTCCAAGTCAAGAAAATTTATAATTACAGTGATACCTTGGTTATCTAACGCAATTCAGCAAATTCATGTCCAAACACCAAAAAGTTAGAGAACTGAACATACTTTTCCCATTAGAAATAAGTACTTTTCAATCACTCCCATAATCTGAGTTCTTTATTTCATAGATAACAGTTTTACACCTTCACTACATTAGCCACTTTAATCACATTCCCTCCCCCCACTCCACCCCCAAATGTTGATAAAGTCAACTTAGCCATGTTGTATTCAATTGCCAAATCAGACAAGTGGCGACCTGATTCAAATTTCCCAATAATTGCTGTCTTTTAATTCAATCATGGTTCTCAGTTTTCCTCTTATCTTTACTGCTGACATTATTAACTTTCATTGGAGCCAAGGTTACAATATTTTTTTAAGGTTACAATATTTTACATAAATAAGGTGCCAAAAAAAAAAAAACCCCACAATGACGAATGTTTTCTTGCACTGACATAAGCACTGTATGTTGTCTGAGCAAGAGCAGAACTTAGACTGAAGTGTCACCCCTTTGAGTCCTCGACGAGATGTGACATGTGACGCACCCTTGACCTGTAAAACTTCAAGTCAAGTTTTCACTTTGACCGTCAAACAGAATTTTGAACACAGATTTTTTTTTTCGAACTTACCTGTTCGGGTAATGGAAAGTTCGAACTTGGCACAGTGAGTGATCGATCAGAGGAACAAAATGCTTCTTAAGGAAAGAAAATAATCAATGAGAATGTTTGGTGACATGGGTCTTATGCCTAATATTTGCATTATACTCTAAGTCTCAACTCCATTGCCTCCCTCCCCAAGGCAAAGAACTTTGAATATAAAATTTATTTTCTCTGGGCTGAGCCCCGGTGGCGTAGTGCTTGTGCACAGGACTGCAGCCCACTGGGATGGAGGTTCAATTCCAGCTCCACAGGAGCAAAGGCTGGGCCTCCTACTCCCACCACCTGAGGGCAGTGATTCCCCCCCCCAAAAAAAATTTATTTTCTGAATTCACAGCTGTAGAATCTTGAGAATGTTTTAAATCTAGAGCTGAAACAGCAACAAGAAGACTGGTACTGTTGGTTGAGTTCAATGCATGGAAAGTATGTCAGAAGAGAACAATGTTCCATTGGCTGATTTTTTTTGCATAATTAGACCTTCTGAAGTTTCTCTGGACGGACTCAAACCTTCAACCTTTCTATTAGTCTTCTAAGTGCCTTTTAAATGGAAGTCATGTCTCAAAAGTAGTGACAAGAGGAATTACATACACTTACAAACACATTTCACCTCAATGTGAATGGGGGGCGGGGCGGCATCACTGCCCTGGTGGGAGTAGGAGGCCCAGCCTTGCTCCTGGAGAGCTGCTGCTGAATTTGAACTGCCAACTCTGTGGGCTGCAGTCCCGCACACAACCACTATAGCACTGGGGTTCAGCCCAACAAGTAAATATTTTCATAGAGCCTTTTGTGCCTTCTCCCTAAATAAAATACGCAAAGATTCACAAACTTTAATACTGGTAGCCTCCCCTTCCCCATTCCTGAAGGGAGGGGTTGGCAAACTCGAGACCAAAGAGCCAATCCTGTCCCTCCTAACAACTTGAAAATCACTCAAGAGCCTTAAATATGTTTTTCCAAACAAATGAAATCACCATGATCTGAAACAACCGTCAAATGTTTTCAGTGTTACTTCAGAGCCACACATTCACACTGAAAAAGATAGTATTAAGGTTTTTTTAAATAAGATACTGTCTTCTCTTTTTCCCTTCTAAGTCTCACTGCATAGAAACGAGAATGAACTGAAGACTTTGATTATCACATTGTAAAGCCATCAGTGGGCCAGAATCTGGCTCTCTCTGCTTGTCGCCTTTCCAGTTGGCACACAATAGCATTTATTGTCAGTTGGTTAGAGAACCCATGTTGGCCTGGCCCATTGGCAACATAACGAGCAGTTCTAAGAGGTCTGTTGTTGTTAAATGTGGACTTCCTTGGGAAATGAATATTTGAGAGTTTAAATATTTCCTTGGCCATTTATTCAAGTACTGAAGTGAATTTGAAGGGTAGAATAGAGACCTGGATTCTGGGGGCCAAGAGGCAGATTTTATGTCAGGGTAGCACTTAACGCAGATGGGCAGGTAATGCATTATAGTCTGAGCCCACTTCCCTCAGCTACATGTTTGCCTACGTCCCTGGTTGTGTTTAGATTCCTTCGCTGCCCGGGTTCTTTGATTTGGCCTTCTAAACCTCTATACACATAAACTTCAACTCTGTCTTCCAGATTCGTGCTGCAGAAATGTCATCTTACCTTTTCTAACAAACATCCTGGTTATGACCACTGACTGATTCATTGCTCCTGACCTGATGTCTCCTGTCTTGACTTGTCATTTTACACCACTATGATAATTGTCACTTGCGTTCATTCAGAGCTTTGACATAGTAGGTGCATGGCATCGCACTTCATTCATGTCATTCAGTCCTTATAGCTGTCCTATTTTGGTAAATATTGTTGAGCCCATTTTAGTATATGTGCTGCCGAAGCGAGCACAAGCCCATTTTATAAATTAGATGGGGACAAAGAGATGAAATACTTAGTAAGTGATGGCATTAGAATTAAAATTTCAGCATAACTTAAAACTTCATGATCTTGAACCATGTCCTATATTGCATCTATGATGACAGCTACATTGTATCGAGAATCTACCTAGTGGTAGGCAATGACTTTGCTCCCTTTTGTACAATATCATTTATACCTCCATTTCAGAGAAATAGAAACTGATACAGTAGTGAAAACAATCCACTTTTAAACTAATTAGGGACCTGGGTTCCAAGGTGTTAAACATCCTTAAATTGGAGAATAATTTCAATGTATTTTCTCTTCTACTTTCCTGTTTTAATGATCAACCCCATGAGGTGTTTGATCAGTACAACTATCAGTGGTGTAGTGATTACCAGTTGGGCTGCAGTTCTGAGTGGTTGGTGATTCAAAACCACCAAGCAGCTCCCGAGGAAATTGGGCTCTCAGCTCCTGTAAGCAGATACGGTCTCCGAAACCCACAGACAGGCACTGACAGTCCGCGTGGACTCGACGGCAGTGAGTAAGGTGATGGAGTGGTTATGCATTGGACTGTGATTCATATGGTTGGCAGTTGAAACATCAGCCACTCCATGGGAGAGAAATGGAGCTTTTTTTACTCTTGTCAATTTGGGGGGGGGGGGGGTGTCATTATGAGTTGGCATTGATTCGATGACAGGCAGTGAGTTTAATTTTACCAGTATCCGTATTAACAATTCAAATATTGCCTTAATTTTCTTAACTCACTTGTTTTACTGTTACCTTAACATTGTCATTTCATATTTTTACCTGGCTATATACACTTTTTTCCTCTATATCAAAAGCAAATAACAGGTAATGAGAGAAAAATGAACATGTGTAAGGAAAAACTAAGTCCACATATTGTAGGGGAATCTCAGTGAGCAGAACAAAGGTTTTTAAAGCTCTTTTTCTTTTTTGGTAGTTATCTTTTGTTAAAGAAATATTGCACCTTAAAAGCTTGATGAAATGAGACACAGGATTTGACTTCACTGAGTCTTAGTTTTCTCATTTGAAAATAGGGTGCATAAGTAAAATTACCCCTCAGAGCACGTGACAAGTAAAATAATCAATATCATACTCCTTGACTCAAAGGAGCCCCACAGAGCCTGTAAAGAAATTCCATGGTTTTCCCATCCCATTTTTCCAAGAGCTTTTGAAGCCTTCCTGGATAACACTCGAGAGTGTTCATTCCCCCTTTTACCATTAGGTGTTAATGGAAGAGAGCCTTTTTCCACTTTGTTGACAGATCCGGGACTTGTAATGTTGAGGTTCCAATTCAGGTAGAGTATAGCAGGTCTTCTTACAACATAAACAGTGGCTAGTCTATACAGGTGTCAGTGTTATGTGCTCGGAAAAGTAATTTGGGAGAACTTTTGACTTCATTGTTCTAGGATTAAAGATTGTGATCCAGAGTATGTGGCTGACTGCCTTAATAAGGTTTGTGGGGCTTTTCTACATTTTAAAAAGTCTGAAAAGTGATGATGGCAATAAGTGTGCAATTAATTACATATAATTGATGTATGTATGGATCGTGATGGGAGTTGTATGAGCCCCCAGTAACATGATTTATTTAACAAAAAAAAGGGGGGGGGAGCTTATACCAAGAGCTCAAGTAGAAAATATTTGGAAATGAATATGGTGACATGTGTAAAAATATGCTTGATACAAAGGATGTGTTGAATGCTATGAGAGCTGTAAGAGCCCCAATAAAATCAATGAAAAAGGGCTGAGCCCCAGTGGCGTAGTGGTTGTGTGGGACTGCGGCCCATGGGCTTGGCAGTTCAAATCCAGCAGCAGCTCTCCAGGAACAAGACTGGGCCTCCTACTCCCACCATAGGGCAGTGATGCCCCTCCCCCCCAAAAAATTATTGAAATAAAAAGTCTGAGTACACAGATACATACACGTAAAAGTTCATCAAGTGGGTTGAGCCCTGGTGGCGTAGTGGTTGTGCGCGGGACTGCGGCCCAATGGGACGGAGGTTCAATTCCAGCAGTGGGGCTGGGCCTCCTACTCCCACCACCGGAGAGCAGTGATGCCCCCCCCCAAAAAAAAAAATTCTTCAAGTTACAGTATAAAATGTATGGACTTAATTATGTAAATTAGTTATATCTTGTTTTTGGTTTGTTTGTTTCTTTGTTTGGGCATCACTGCTCTCCGGTGGTGGGAGTAGGAGGCCCAGCCCCACTGCTGGAATTGAACCTCCGTCCCAGTGGGCCGCAGTCCTGTGCACAACCACTACGCCACCGGGGCTCAGCCCTATATCTTGTTTTTAAAGGTTTTGAAAAGCACTTAGAAGTTAGACGTTCAGTAGTTACAGATGATTAGTTAATATTTCAATGTTTTGTGCTTAGCATGTAAGACTACTCACCTTTACAGTTTGTTGTTTTACTTGGCTTCAAATTTTTTATTCCCCAAGGTCATATGGTAGCTATTGCTGAACAAGAGCTACAGTTTCATACAGTTGAAAATTTTGTTTCATATTTACTATTTAAAATTAACAAGCAAATTTAAGGAATCTTTTGTTCTCAGAAATATACTTATTCAGTCCAAAAATATCATTCCTTATATCAATTCCCAATGCCTATAACTCATTTTATTTTAGATATACCAGCCATTATTAGGAAATATACATGTTTACATTCAGCAAGCTGTGAAATGGCATGTCTGCGTGGTTTTCTGTTCTCATTATCTTGCTGTGTAGAATATACTAAAAGTGTGTGTGAGAGAGAGAGAGAGAGAGAGATTGAGTTTGTGGGTGATTGAGTTTATTCATTTGCCACTAGTAGACTTGAGAGGACGCTCTCTGTGTCCTCTGTGGTTCTGAGCCTGGAGAGTTCCCACCGGGCTCCATGTCAGGGAAAGGGGTGTGGATTTTTGTGCTGCGCCTCTCAGCAGCTAGAATGTGGTTGGCAGTCTCCTCCCCTTCCTGCACTTCAGCTCTACCCGGGGTGCGCTCTGGAATGACAGGCATTCCTGTGTGAAGAGAGCCCGCGTGAAGACATACTTGAAAGAACCACAAATACCCAGTCCAGGGTACTGGGCAACTGGCATTTGGGCGGATTAACTGATCTTGTGCCATTCCCTCGCGTCTGGCAGTGGCACGGAGAGAAGGCTACATGTCCTCTCCTTATGTGGACTGATTTTTTAAGAAAGGTTCTCTTGTGGCCGGGACAGTTTGTTGTCGTGAGCTTCATCAGACAACATAATCATGGGGCAAGCTGACGTATCCAGACCGGTAAATCCAGATGCAGTCGGTGAGTAAGAGCAGGCAAAGAAACTGAGGTACTCTTTGACAAACGCTGGCAGATTTATAGGTGAAGCTGTGTGTCAACTTAGGAATTTGAACGTTAAGGATTGTGATGTTTACACCTTTGGAACATTTACAACTTGGTGAAGGATGAGTGAAAACTTAGAAGTTGTTTTTCACTTGGGTTTTTTATTAATTTCCCACTCGTAGTTTTGTTTTAATTGATCCTGCCGGAGTTTTTTTTACTATGAACCATCGCTTGCAGTCTGAGATGTGTAAAATAGAACTAAAATGGTGAACTTCAGAACTTTTGTAAATGGCTGTTTTTAGGAATTGACTGAATCTTTTAGACTCAATTTTTTTACGAGTTAAGTCTCAGCCTTTCCCATTGTGTTGGCCTTTCCGTTTCTGGTAGGCAACACGGTGCAAACATTTCTGAAGTCAGCGCTTTACATTTCAAGAGTTGTTGTCTCAGGGATGGCTAGAGACCAAGATGATCATTGTAAATTTAGCTCCAGAGTTTCAAGGCAAAGGGACGGTTGTCAGTGCAAGATCATTTTCCCAACCTTGTAGGGTTTTACAGAAGATGAAAGATCTTAACTTGGGATTGAACTGTACATTCCTTAAAAGATTGCTGAATACAAGCAAAGTAGGAGAAGGTCAGGAAATCGTTGTTTGGCATTCTGCTACTTTTTAAAAACTGAAAGCATACCTTCTTTTGATTTATGAAGCAACAGAAAACATGTCCCAACCAGGACTGCTTTGGGTTCAGAAGTAAAAATGCAGGTGACTTTAAGGAATCTTACCCAGGTGGGAGCGCATAGGAGAGACTCCCAAATGTCTCCTAATTCTGTGCTGTCTAGTATCTAAAGGTCGCCTTTACATTTGAGAACTTCCCAGAAAAAATACTCAAAGAAGATTTTTTTTCAAGTTTTACCAGAACAGAGAAACATGTATCAGAAAATGAGGCAATCTGCAAAAGATTTTTATGACTGCAGTCAGAACCCTACTCGCTGCTTTGATCACCTGGGTGTTCATCAATTTAATAATTAAATCTTTTTTAAAGATAAAGTATTTTATAAATAGGAAGAGATACAGATAGTGAGAAATACAAAGAACACTGTTGGGCCGCTACCCAATTTAAGAAATGAAATTAAGGGGCCCTTGTGGTGTTGTGGCTACGTGTTGGGCTGTAATCCGGAAGAAATGAAATTAAAGCCATAGCATTCTAACACCCTCTACCTGTCTCTCTGTCCTCATTTCCTAAATAGTGCGGGTTTGGGTTTTCTCTTCCCCACTACCCCCCTCCCTGCCCCCTCAGTTTTTTTCTCTTTGGAGTAATTACTATAACTCGCTTTTGGACAACCAAATTCTTCTGTTCTTTGTTAACAAGCATAATAAGGACCCTGCTAAATAAACACTGCTAAGTCTTTATTTTTGACCTAGAATTGAAAATGTTTTGGAAACTAATAAATCGTTAAGCAGGTATAGTGTAGTGGTGGATGATGGTATTTCTGAAGAATGTCTATCTCACATCTATATATTACAACATAAATTCTTCATAGTAAATGAAGTTTGATGCTACTTTTTGTGTTTTTTAAAAAAATGAGATAATGAATTTTATCAATTTTGCTACCAGCCAGGAATTGTAAAAAAAAGATCTGTGATGAAGGAATAGAAGTCCATTGGGTACCTGCTTCAGATTTTTCTGTTTTCACTGGATTTAATATTTGTATTTTATTTCCTATTACCTAGATTGATTATTTAATTGATAGATGATTTGTAAATTCAGGATGTACTCTATTGGAACCTATCAGGATCAGGTCATCATGATTTAATCTTGAACAACTCCAAGGATTACAACATTGCTTTAAAGGCTTATATGTAAAAATTTTCTAGGGCTGAGCCCTGGTGGCGCAGTGGTTTTGCGCAGGACTGCGGCCCACTGGGATGGAGATTCGATTCCAGCAATCGATAGATGTTTGGAAAATCTTGCAGATTCTTTAAAGAATAAATATAGAAAGTGAATTCAAACCTAAGTCATTTATTTGCCATTCAAGGCCTTTAACATAATACTTTTGATGGCATTAATTTGCTTGGTGAAGTGAGGCAAAAGTGAAAGGACATAATGAATTCATTCCTTACTATTTTTTTTTTTGGTGGGGGGGGGCATCACTGCTCTCCGGTGGTGGGAGTAGGAGGCCCAGCCCCACTGCTGGAATTGAACCTCTGTCCCAGTGGGCCACAGTCCCGCGCACAACCACTACGCCACCGGGGCTCAGCCCCATTCCTTACTATTTTTTTTTGGGGGGGGGCATCACTGCCCTCAGGTGGTGGGAGTAGGACGCCCAGCCTTTGCTCCTGGGAGCTGGAATCGAACCTCCATCCCAGTGGGTAGCAGTCCTGCGCACAACCACTACGCCACCGGGGCTCAGCCCTCCTTACTATTTTTAAAGCACTCTAAATATCATAGAAGATGCTGTTCAGGTATAATCATGTCTGAGCCCCCCCCAAAAAAAATTTTTTTTTTCTTTTTAGAAAAAATTCCTAGTGGGAAATACAAATTAAAAATATTGAAAAGAAAGAAATACAGGGCTGAGCCCCGGTGGTGTAGTGGTTGTGCGCGGGACTGTGGCCCACTGGGACGGAGGTTCAATTCTAGCAGTGGGGTTGGGTCTCCTACTCCCACCGCCGGAGAACAGTGATGCCCCCCCCAAAAAAAAAGAAAAGAAAGAAATTCAAATTCACTTAAAATGTGATACATTATTTTTCTTTAAAAATACTAGTTGGCTTTCTTAGCTTATAATGAAAGGACATTGCTATAACCAAAAAGAATGCTCTCAGAAACGTCACATTTGCTTAAAGCTCCACAGACAGATTTATCAGAGGCTAGGCCAACATCTAATCAGTGATTTACATAGGATCTGCCACAACTGGCAAATGAATCAGGTGTTTAAATGCAGACTGGGAACTTACACTGTGTATTCTATTCAAGGAAATAAGCAGTTGTCCTCATCGGTTCATTAAAAAAGTTATTTTTAAGTGAAATAATCCCAAAGAAGTCTTATGTTTATACAGATGAAATTTTCAAGTAATAGTCTGTAGTATTTGATCTACATGAGCGATGTTTCCAGGCTCACTAGAACCTTTTGCCATGAATCATAGTAAAGCAACCAAAGTAATGAGCACATCTCCTGAAATTAGGCACAAGCCCGAGAATGTTAATAAGCTCCAGCCATCTACTTAGCCCGAAACTTTCCTTTTTTCTGCCTTTATCTCCCCGCACCTTAGAGGAGCACTGGTGACACAGTGCTTGAGTGAGTTGCCAGTTCACACCTACCAGCTGTTTCAGGAGAGATTATCGTGGCCTGCTGTTGTGATTGCAGCCTTGGAAACACTACAAAGAAGCTGAGTCAGAATTAACTCCATGCTACATAGCAACATTACCACCCCAATATCCCTCCTCCCACCCACCTTTTTTTTTTTAACCTAGGAGGCTCTTCTTTTCCCCATTTTTCTTTTATATAGGACTATTTTGCAATTAAAAAGTCCACTGTATCACGCATCATTGTTCTGTGGTCCTTTGTAGCACCATTTGATTTATTTTAATATAGAACTTATCGTTAGAAATTCCTACTCTCATGATGTTTTCACTAGTTTGGGCCAAAGTGATCTAGAAAAATAATTCAGAGGGAAAATAAATGAGATTTCTATATGGGTAAAATTTAATATAACTAAAATAGCAGGGCTGAGCCCCGGTGGCGTAGTGGTTGTGCGCGGGACTGCGGCCCACTGGGTTGGAGGTTCAATTCCAGCAGTGGGGCTGGGCCTCCTACTCTCACCATCAGAGAGCGGTGATGCCCAAAAAACAACAACAAAAAAAACCCTAAAATAGCAAAATTAAAGCATACCATTAATCAGTACGTGTGAATTGTGCTGGCAGAGATTACCATGGACTGCCAGAAAGGACCAACCCACCTGTCTTGGAAGAAACAGATTGCACCTAAGAGGCAAGGGTAGGGAGACTTCTTAGCTACTTTGGAGATGTTTTTAGGAGAGGCCAGTTCCTGCAGAGGAGCGTCATGCTTGGCAGAAGAAGGCACAGAGGGAGACCTCAGCAAGGTGGATCGATATGGCGGCCGCATCGGCGGGATCCGTGTAGGAGCCATTGTGAGGAGCGCACGGGACTGGGCAGTGTTTCCTTCTGGTTTCCTTCAGTGGCTCCTTCTCATCGTAGGGCTGCTGTGAGTTGGAGTCAACTCGGTAGCACCTCACATCAACTGATGTAGAGATGACTCTCAGAAAGCAAACCCACGACAGCAAGTTGATTCTGAACTCAGAGCAACCCTGGAAGACAGTAGGACGTCCCCGATCAGTTTCTGAGACCAAATCTTCACTGGAGCGGAAAGCCTCAGCTGTCAACTGCGGGCCATGTGGCGGGTTTGAACTGCTGGTCTTAGAGTTTGTAGCCCAACTTGAAATCCACTATGCTACCAGGATTCCCTTGAATTAACAGTAATATTAATTAAAAATAATTTAGGGGGCTGAGCCCCGGTGGCGTAGTGGTTGTGCGCAGGACTGCAACCCACTGGGATGGAGGTTCGATTCCAGCTCCACAAAGCAAAGGCTGGCCCTCCTCCTCCCACCACCTGAGGGCAGTGATGCCCCCCCCCAAAAAAAAAAAACAAAAAATAAAAAATAAAAATAACTTAGGACAATAAGTAGTTTTCTGTGATTAAGAAGAAACGGGCATGCTTTTCCCCATGTAATTCGGGATTTGGAGGAACTATCACTGTAGTCTGTGATGACCCCCTTATAGGAGTTCCTGTTGTTTTCCAATGCTGTACTGATGCCTCTGCGCTAGTGGGTGTTCAGACAAGCCTAGGGGGAGCCATATTCCCACTTTCAATTTACAGGTCTACTTGTGTTTTCTTTTTCATGGGAGAATACCTTACATTCTGGCCCCTCACCCCTCAAAAATTTGCTTTCAACTTAGAATTTTTATTAAAAAAGTATATGTAAGAAATTTCCAGAAGTAAAGCATCACAGCTTCTTTAAAGGCAATTTTATTCAGAAACTGTAATCTTCTGGAGTTGGGACATCAGACTTAACTTTACCTGCAAGTGGAGAGTTATTATTTTTGCAAAGTATAATTGAGTCTGTGTATAGAAGCTCTGTATACAGCCACAAAACACTGCCTCGTCCTGCATGAGCCCTTATGAGCCCTTCTTATATTGGATCCTTATGAGCCCTTCTTATATTGGATCCCATAGGTGTAGTCAATAGTAATCTCACCAAAGTTCTTCCTCCTTTTCATAACCTCTGACTTGACCAAGCAGGATGCCCTTTTCCAGAGACTGGTCTCTCCTGATGACATGTCCAAGGTATATGAAACAAAGTCTTCCCATCCAAGCTTCTAAGGAACATTCAATTGACTATTCATTCTTCATTCTTTTGACAGTAGTATATTCAGTGTTCTTCACTAACTTATCCAAATTATTCAGTAAAATACAAATTAATTCAAATCAGTTTCTCTTTGTTCATCCTTATTCATTGTCTTGAACATACATTTGACACTGTTAAAATTACTTTGTGTGTGTGTGTGTGTGTGTGTGTGTGTGTGTGGGCATCACTGCCCTCTGGTGGTTCGTGGGCGCTACCCAGCACTGCTCCTGAGAGCCACCACTGGATTTGAACCGCCAAGTCCATGGGCCGCAGTCCCGTACTCCACCACTGACGCCACCGGGGCTCAGCCCAATATATTGATTTCTTGGCTGTTGTTTTCATGGATGTTGATTGTGGATCCCAGTCAAAGGAAACCCTCGACATCTTCGGTCTTTTCTCTTTATTATTAGATCTCTTACTGTCCAGTTATGAGAATTTTTTAATGTTAAGGTTTAATCCATTTTAAAGGCTCTGGTTTTGTTAATCTTCATTATTACATAAGTGCTTCAAGATCATAGCAGCTTGTTAATGAGTCCTCCTCCAATCCTGAGGCCTTCGTTTTCTCCTTTCAGCCCCCTTTCTTAGATTTCTTGTTCAGTATGATGAAAGGGCCACAGACCTGACACACACCTTTTCAGGTTTTAAACCATACAGTATTCCCTGGTTCTTCCTGTGCGAACGACTGCTTTGGTCTATGTATGGGTTCCCCGTTTGGAATCTTCATTCTTTCACAAAGGGAAGAGAGACCTATTCCCAGACTGTGTTTGACCACTCTGATTAAGGCCAGAGCTTTTGTAATAAATCTAGGGGAAGTTACTGACCTTCTGTTTACAAAGCCTCCTTTGTTCATGAGAGGCATGTTTGCGCTCTGTAATTTTGTTGCCATTTTCTAAAACAATTCTTTAAATATAAAGGTAATCCCTTTTTTGTAAGGCAAGTATGGGTATTAATAAGAACAATTTTCATAAATTGGTTTTCTCCATTAAAAAAGTTCTGGTGCTGTCAAAATACTATTAAAAGCAAGAGTTGTTATAGTTTGGTGGGAATGAAATATAATTGAGCAAAGAACTATTATAGTTGTTATTCATTGTTGAATAAGAAAAATGTGATACTCTTTGAGACTTTAGTATATATCTTGTTGAGCAAAAACTGTTGACTTCAGTTTTTTAATTATATTTCCATGAATGCTGTGAGAGAACTCTGTATACTTTAAATATCTCTAAAACCTGTTAAGATGTAAGACATAGAATCAGAACTCAGACCCAGTAGTTATGTCACTTTTCACCAAAAGGCAAACATATGGCAGGAGAGATTGAGAACTGTGTAAGTTTACTATGGATCCCAGCTACCTGTGCCTCACCTTATCTGCTAGTTGGATGATCGAGGATTGGTTGTAGACCTGATTCTAAAATGAACAGTCTTTGACTTTAGAGCAGTGGTTCTCAAGCTTCCTAATGCCATGACCCGTTAATACAGTTCCTCCTGTGCTGGGAACCCCACAACCATACAATGATTGTCATTGCTACTTCATAACTGTCATTTTGCTACTGTTCTGAATCAGGCGACCCCTCTGAAAGAGTTGTTCGACCTCCAAAGGGCTCCTGACCCACAGGTGGAGACAGCTGCTTTAGAGTGTAATGTTTGTCCTGTCTTATCACGTATATCCACCATGTTACATAAGTATAATATGTATTCCTAATGGAAAGTTAATACATGCTTACAAGTTATTTAAGGGGTGCAAAGCAGGTTTTTTTAAAAAAATAAAAGTATTTACATATTTGTTTTAAAAACAGGCTGGAAAGTCATCTGAAACCACTAAATATGAGAAAGATTTACAAAAACGTTCCCTGAAAGGATATGAAGAAAGTGTGTGAAATGTGTGGTGTGCCACAGAGTGAATGAGGCACTAAATTGTTTAAATGAATATCAGGGCATGATTTCTACCCAAAGAGGAAACACCAAGCTATAATTTGGTTGGTTATCTGTTTTTTCTAACCCCTGCCTCCTCTAAAAGAAAAAAAAAAGGATTTCCAACCCAGTGACAGACTTTCCTAGTGGCCTGCAGCTGCATGACTCAAAACGTGTTCTTTGGAACACCTGCTTTTAAATATGTAGCCAGCACCTTAAACCTTTTTCCTGACAAAGAGAAATGAGGAAAAGGATGTATGTCTGAGGTGGTAAATCTTTATGGGAATAGACAGCCTCATTTTTTCCCTTTGAAGCAGTTGGCGTATATGAACCACCCACCATCTGGCTTACCCAGTAGCACAGCCAAGCCTTTTGTGACTCTCATAAAAAATGAAATAGGCTGAGCCCTGGTGGCGTAGTGGTTGTGTGCGGGACTGCGGCCCACAGGGTTGACAGTTCAAACCCAGCAGTAGCTCTCCAGGAGCAAGGCTGGGCCTCCTACTCCCACCGAGGCAGTGATGCTCACACACACATAAAAAATGAAATAAAATTCATAAGGCCATTTTAAATGCCATGGCTAGTTTAAGCAGAAACAATGGACTATCCATACATGACTTCAAATTTATATTTCTTCTGTTAAATTGGAAATGGGAGGAGGCTGGTCATAAAATTAAAGATGCTAAAAACAAATGGTTCAGATGAAAATTTAACAGTTTCAAGCTCGTCTTGTCTCAGTTCTTTATGAGTATAGAATAAATTTGAGGGCTGAGCCCCAGTGGCGTAGTGGTTGTGCGCGGGACTGCGGCCCACTGGGACGAAGGTTCAATTCCAGCAGTGGGGCTGGGCCTCCTACTCCCACCATCGAGAGCAGTGATGCCCCCCCCCCCCAAAAAAAAAGAATAAATTTGAAACATAATTGCGTTACCTTTTCAAGAAGGTGATTTGTGGATACTGAAATATATTTTTATAATTGTGTACTTCCTATTGCAATTTTCTTCTTTTTTTGGGGGGGGGGGCAGGTATCACTGCCTCTGGTGGTCATGGGCGCTATCCAGTGCTGCTCCTGAGAGCCGCCGCTGGGTTTGAACCGCCAAGCCTGCGGGCCGCAGTCCCTCACTCAACAACTTACGCCACCAGGGCTCAGCTCCCTATTGCAATTTTCTGAGGAATGTTCTTGACTTTCTTCCTGTTTGCTAAAAAGGTACAGTAAGAAATTTGAACTAGTGTTCCAGTTTGAATAGATCTAAGAAGGCTATGGAATTCTTTAGAAGTACAAACAGTGTAAGATCTTGACTGCTAATCAAATGATTAGAGGCTCAAGTTCACCCAGACGGCACCTTGGAAGAAAGACACAGCACTATACTTCTAAGAAAAAAAAATCAACCACTGAAAACACTATAGATGCAACTACTGATCTTGCCCTGTCCTGAGCAAAGAAGTGGGAAGGAAATCAAAGATACATGGAAACGATTAATCCAATGGACCATCTAAATATCCTGAGTCTCCACAACCCAGAGACCAGAAGTGCTAAATGGTGCCCAACTACTACCAACTCCTCTAAAAGGGATCATGTTACAAAGTCCTGGGTACAGTGGGAGAAACGTATGGAACAGACCTCAAAATTTTTTGTTTTGGGGTTTTGTCTTGTGTTTTTTATTTTGGTGGCATCACTACCCTGGTGGGAGTAGGAAGCCCAGCCTTGCTTCTGGAGAGCTGCTGCTGGATTTGTACTGTCAACCCTGTGGGCCACAGTCCCACACTCAACCACTAGGTCACCAGGGCTCAGTCCAGATCTCAAATTTTTTTTAAAAAATAATAATAATAACAACAACAACAAAACACTGGTATGATAGTTCTGGAACCCCTTAACCTCCCTTTAGGTCTGGAAATGTACTCACTCATGTCTCAATTTGGAACCAAATAAATAGGTCTCTAAAGGGAACAGTAACCTTAGTGATGAGTGTTCACCTTAGAAGAATCAACCATTTAAGGTCAAAGGGACAGCATTTGCCTAAAAGCAAAGTTCTGAAAGGTTAGAAAAAGAGGAGGTTTAGAAACCCAACAGGGACAAAGTAGGATAAAAGGATATTGTGAAGATTGTCATCAATGACAAAAAAAAAACAAAACATAACATTTTGAATGGAAAAAAATGCTCTGTGAACCTTCACCCAATTCACAATAAAAAGTTTAAAAAAAAAAAAAATTGGGGCTGCGCCCCGGTGGCATAAGTGGTTGAGTGAGGGACTGCGGCCCACGGGCTTGGCGGTTCAAATCCGGAGGCAGCTCTCAGGAGCAGCACTGGGTAGCTCCCACGACCACCAGAGGCAGTGATGCCCCCCCCCCAAAAAAAAAAAAAAGAAAAAGAAAAAACTTATTGACACACTGCAACAGCAACAAAAACCCTATAGAAGACAGTTCTGCTTATTGATACACGTGGGTTTACCAGGAGAGTCCATTAATTACTAGTTAGGAATGTTTTAGAGATTAATCAGTCAGTTCTAGTCAGTCACTGCTATTAAGGATTTTACCTTACTTTATTTTTTCACTCTTTTTAAAAATTATTTTATTGGCATAGGATTCACACAACATACAATTTAATCACAGTAAGAAGAGTATATAGCCGTCACCACAATCAATTCCAGAACATTGTCTTCTTGAACTCATTAGCTATCCATTTTTCCCATCCGCCCCTACAATATCCCCAGGTATGAATCTAGTTATTCTCTCTGTAAGTTTATCTATCCTGTATTTTCATACCCAGAAAACTTCACCAAGCAAAGGAGCAAACAAACAAAAACAGTGAGTGGACAAAACATAGAAAAAGGTCAATAAGGAAAAAAAAAAGTTGAAAATATTAAAAACTTTATAAAGTGTGCCAACAAATAATAAGACACTACATTTTAACCTAACTACATCTGCCATAATCAACTTTACAATGTGCTCTCTGATAGCAAAGCTCTTCACATCCCTGGACCATATTCAGAAGGGATTCACCCAGGCGTGAGCCCTACACATAGATTTTGGGTTTCCATTGCTATCCAGTTAGCATTGTTATTCCATCATCAGCTCATTCAGCAGCTGAAAAGCTTTTACCCAGTAAATTTAAATAATTTATTAAACTTTGTCTCTAGTTCCTATAGTTTTAGATTGTACTCATAGGTAACTCAAAAATGTGCTCATGGGGCTGAGTGTAGTGGTTGAGTGTGAGACTGCGGCCCACTGGCTTGGTGATTCAAATCCAGCATCAGCTCTCCAGGAGCCAGGCTAGGCCTCCCACTCCCACCGGAGGGCAGTGATGCCCCCCAAAAAAAAATTTGCTCAGGAGAACATTTAAAACCAAGGTAATCATAAATGTAGGACTAGAAGGTGATGTTGGATAATCTAGATGTAGTCACTATAACATCTTTCACTACTTCAAAAACCAAAGAAATTAGTATTTCCAAGTATTTGACTTTGTTAATATTTCAGGCTATGATTTTTCCCTTTTTAAAAAAATAATTTTGTTGAGACTATAACAAGCAATTCAATAGTTTGTCCAGGTACACTGCAGTGATAGTACTTAAATCTTCTCACTCTTGTTTTCTGAATTGTGCCTCCCTCAGTAACATAAACTGACATCAAGCATACTATATATTTTTTGAGTTGGGGAATATCAATTTGATTCTATATAGGTTACTCTTGAATATACAAATTAAGCTAAACTACCAGATCACCGAGTCAGAATTGACTCCAAGACAGTGTAAGGAAGACTAAAGAGAAACTTTTGGTTTAAGATTTTAAAATCGGGGGCTGAGCCCCAGTGGTGTAGTGGTTGTGTGTGGGGCTGCAGCCCACTGGGTTGAAGGTTCAAATCCAGGCGCGCTCTCCAGGAGCAAGGCTGGGCCTCCTACTCCCACCACCAGGGGACAGTGATACCCCCCCAAAAAATTTTTTGTTGTTGTTGTTTTGTGGGCATCACGGCCTCTGGTGGTCGTGGGAGCTATCCAGTGCTGCTCCTGAGAGTCGTCGCTGGATTTGAACCACCAAGCCCATGGGCTGCAGTCCCGCTCTCGACCACTTATGCCATCAGGGCTCAGCCCCAAAAAAGATTTTAAAATCATCTCAGACCAGTAGTTTCAGGGGTTCATCTCACCTCCCAGAATGCCAGAAGACTGAACTCTAGGAGAATTTGAAATCTTGTTGTACATCTCCTCTACTTCAATCAAGATTCTTCTGTAAAATCTTTGATCAGAATGTTTATTACTATGTAGCTGGACAACCATCCTAGGAGAAAGGCCAAGCTTTCTTTCTATTCCCATATGGAGTTACAGTTTTAGAAACCATAGGAGCAGTTCTACCTCGTATAATAGGGTCACTCTGATTTGACTTTTCAATTACAAAAGGCTATGTAGGTGTACCATAAAAAGAAAAATTGGTGAGGGGTGGGGAGAGGAGCTGATACCAAGGGCTCAACAGAGAGTAAATGTCTAAATAAGAATTAATTATGACAACCTAGGTACAAATATGCTTGATACAATTGATGTATGGACTGTTAAAAAGAGTTGTAAGCTCTTCCAATAAAATGATCTTTTTTGGGGGGGGGGAGTGCATCACTGCCCCCCTGGTCGTGGGAGTAGGAGTCCCAGCCTTGCTGCTGGATTTGAACCGCCAACCCGTGGGCTGCAGTCCCACACACAACCACTACGCCAGCGGGGCTCAGCCCTATAAAATGATCTTTTAATTAAATAAGATGTAAAAGAAAAGTAAGAAACTAAACACCATTGTCTTACCATCACATTTGGTTTATTTACAGTTGGTTTATTGTGTTTCATTCTTTTATTTGTCATATTTTAGTAATTTAGAGAATGGTACCGTTAACTTATGTTCTATTTTTTACCCTATTTGGTACAACTATTTCTCCATAACTAAAATTCTCTAGAAGATTCATTTTTTTTCCTTTGAAATAGATGTATAATATTGTTCGTATCCAATTTTTTTCTAAACCATTTTGTTAAGACCGAATCCAGACATCCTACCATTTCATAGTTCAGTCACATCAGGCAATGCTGCACAATTGTAACCAAAATGCATTTCAAAATATTTTCTTCCTTCTTGGACTCCTTGCTATCAGCTCCCCTTACTTCCCCCGCTACCCCCCCCCCGCCCCCAGGAACCCTTACTCTAATTGTTGTCTCTATAGATTGACCTATCCTGGGCTTCATATACTGAACAACATAGAAAAAACAAAGAGTCAAGAATGCCACCAGCAATGACAAAATAAAAGAGATAATCCCCATATGGTATAAGGTGGGGGAAAAACGCACAAAAAATATTAAAAACCAGATCAAGCCCAAAGTATATCAGAAGGGAGATCAAGTGACGAGATTTTAACCATTCAAGTCAGACTTACCACTTTAATCCACTTCAGTCATCTCTCCAATACGCTATCTGGAAAGCTGTTCATTCCTCTCCCTCAGTTTGGGCTCGAAGGAAATTAGCAGAGACTTGTTTGCTCTGTAGATCCTGCCCATGTATCTGTGCTTCCACCGTCATCCATCGGCACAGCAGAGTCGTTCCGTGGAAGCTCTGGCACTGCTCTCTGCGTTGCATTTGGAGTGCAGAGTACAGCCTTAAATTACAGCTGTGCTGCTTCCTTGCACGCTTAGCTGGCGTCGTACTTACTTGCCTGCTTGTTTGGAAGCCAGCCTTTAAGGCCCAGATGCTATTCTATCTGATAGCCAAGCACCATCCAGTTTCATCACACTTCGCTATAGCACCCATAACATCTTCATTGTTTCCTTCTTTGTATCAGATTTTTGTTTTATTTATGTCCTTTTTATTGTTGCATTTCAGTCATTCCCTGCTGTTTACCATTCTAAATAACACTATTAGAAATAGTATGATTTGGGCAACGTCCAGCCAAACTGTGTTTTCTGAATTTGTATAAATGTTATAAAAAAAACTCAGGCTTTTATTGAAGGAAATGTTTTTTTTTTATTATTTTATTGGGGACTCTTACAACTCTTAGCATAATCCATACATACATCTATTGTATGCAAAGCACATTTGTACCTTTTTTTTTTTTAATATTTTGGCATCACTGCCATTTGTACCTTTTATGCTATCATTCTCAAAACATTTTCTTTCTACTTAAGCCCTTGGTACTGACTCTTCCATTTTTCATTCCCTCCCTACTTCTCCCTCCCTCATGAACCCTTGATAATTTATAAATTACTATTTTGTCCTATTGAACGCTGTCCAAAGTCTCCTTTCACCTACTTCCCTGTTGTCCGTACCCCAGGGAGGAGGTCATATGTAGATCCTTATAATCAGTTCCCCCTTTCTATCCCACCTTCCCTCCATCCTCCTGGTATCACCACTCTCACCACTGCTCCTGAAGAGATCATCATCTGTCCTGGATTCCCTGTGTTTCCGGGTCCTATCTGTACCAGTGTACATCCTCTAGTCTAACCTGATTTCTAAGGTGGAATTCAAATCATTGTAGTGGGAGGGAGGAAGCATATGTTCTTACATAATTTATAGGAAATTGGAATTTTAAAAAATATTATAAATGCATGGGCCCGGCCACTATTCTTCTTTAAAAATGTATCTAGTTAGGTAGTATAATAATGTGTGTCCAAAAGAATTGGACAGTTCTTAATAGAGCAGTTCCTGTTTCATTAGTTCCCCTATACTCTCAGCTTGCCATAGACTGTTGAAAATACACTGGAGATTATGAAGGGAAAGCTTGACCAGCTCCCTCTATGTTATCATTTGATTTTTTTTTTTTTGAGGATCCAACCTCATATATCCTTCATATTTAGGACACTTGATGGGATGATGGTCTTATGATTTCCATCTGGTGTCAATATCCTAGTGGATTTAGGGAAAAAGAAAAGATGGTTTACCTTTGGTCCTTTGCAAAGATAATTTGGGGGGGGGGGCATCACTGCCCTCTGGTGGTTGTGGGAGCTACCCAGTGCCGCTCCTGAGAGCCGCCGCTGGATTTGAACCGCCAAGCCCGCAGGCTGCAGTCCCACACTCAACCACTTACGCCACCAGGGCTCAGCCCCAGATAATTTATTCCCTCAACTATGAACTACTTTCTCTAGTATCTTTATTAACACTTTATTTTAATCGGTTACAGGTATTGGTCTTCAAAGGCTTAAAGACCTTTGTAAAATACTAAAAGACAAAAATTGGCTTCCCTGTCCCTCTGCTGCTGCGGTCATGAAGATTGAGCTGTGCAGTATCAGCAGATAGGATATTTATCCCGGACATGGGAGGTGCCATGCCAGGACCGATGGAAAGGTTTTCCGATTTCTTAATGCAAAAAGCAAGTTAACACTCCTTTCCCAGAGGAAGCCTAGGCAGATAAGCTGGATTGTTCTTTACAGAAGGAAGCCTCCCTACTCCCACCATCGGAGTGCAGTGATGCCCCCCCCCCCCCCCCCAAAAAAAAAAAAGAAGAAGAAGAAGCCTCAAAGGGGGCAATCGGAAGAAATTCAATAGAACTCGGCATCCAGTGGGATACTATAGGGCCATTAGCGAGGTCCCTTCTGAGAAATCAGAAACCCGCAGTCAGGAGGCTTCAGTGAGAACAAGCGATCAGGGAAAGAAAACGGCAGAGCAAGCCTCTAAAAAGTCAGCAGTGACTGCTGCTGCGAAGCCTGGGAACATTCCACTTCCCAGAGGGAGGAAAGCGCTAAGTTGGCAGGTGAGCCTCTCAAATAAAGATGCAGCTATAAAAAAAACAAAATAAACAAAGATGTCACTTTGAGGACCAAGGTGCACCTGATCCAAACCACAGTATCCTCAGTTGTCTTCTACGCATGTAACAGCTGCATAGTGCATAAGGCAAACCATTGGAGAATGTATACATTTGGGTTATGCTGTTGGCAAAGAATATTAAATATACCATGGACTGCCAGAAGAACGAATAGATCTATTTTGGCAAAAGGGTAACAAAGTGACTTCTTGGAATTGAGGATGTCAATACTTTGTCGCATATACTTTAGGCATGTGATTCCTGAAAGGGACATTGTGCTTGGTAAAGAGTCACTGAAAAAGACCTCATGAGATGGATTGACAACTGTGGCCTTAAACCTCGTCATTGTGGGAATGGTGAAGGGGGAGGCAGTGTTGCATTCCATTGTACATAGGGGTTGTTAAGCGTCAAAATGGACCTGATGACACCAAACAAGAACAGCTACACAGGTAAATAGGACATATCCAAACTGAAACACACAAAGAAAAGCAGTCCAAGAAGCAGGTGGGGGTGGGGGTAAAAGAGTGATTAGTTGAAACAGCAATAATGTTTTCTTTGTTTAATGTTACATGTAGTTAGAAAGGAAATAGACTAAACACTTCAATTAAAGATTAGTGATTGTATGCTTATTTGCATATCTAGAAGTTGCTGAGAGGATATGTTTTGTTATGTGCATTTTCACCCAACTTTAAAAAAAAAAACACCTTAAGTCGTTGATTGTCAAACCAAATAGAAAAATATCAAGGCAATGTGTTACGAGAATGCTAGAGGATAATTTACAATGTTAAAATGGGTCAATTTGACTTCGATATATAGTAACCATAAATTTGTATCTATGTGTACCTAATAACATAGTTTCAAAGTACTTAAAGCAAAATTGAGAGAACTAACCGGAGAGAGACAAACCTACTACTTTCATTGCTGAAGATGTTAACCAACTTCTTAGTTGTTACAAGGCGACAACAAATGTTAATTATTTTTATCACATGACTAATCAACTTGACCTACCTTTATAAAATACTACACCTAACAACTGAAAGATGTATTTTCTCTTCAAGTACACATAGAACATGTTACTTTTGTTAGTTGCCTTGGGAGTTTCGAGGCTGTGACTTTTGTTTGTTTGTTTTGTTTTGTTTTGCTTTGTTTTGTTTTGTTTGTGGGCATCACTGCCTCTGGTGGTCGTGGACGCTACCCAGTGCTGCTCCTGAGAGCCGCCACTAGATTTGAATCGCCAAGCCCGAAGGCCACAGTCCCGCACTCAACCAATTATACCACCGGGGCCCAGTCCAGCTGTGACCTTTCTGAAGTCAATCGTCGGACCTGGGTTTTTTGGGGGGGGCGTGGGCATCACTGCCCTCTGGTGGGAGTAGGAGGCCCAGCCTTGCTCCTGGAGAGCTGTTGCTGGGTTTGAACTGCCAAGCCAGTGGGCTGCAGTCCTGCACTCAACCACTACGCCACCAGGGCTCAGCCCAGACCTGTTTTTGAAGGCACCTTCTGGATGTATTTGAGGCACCAGCCTTTGAACTAATAGTCAGGCATTTCCCTGTTTGCCTCCCCAGGGACTCTGCACATGAACGATGTGTTGTTGTTGTTGTTGTTGTTGTTGTTAGATGTCTCTGGTTAGTCCCAACACGTAGCAATCCAGTGCACAGCATAGAAAACACTGCACAGTCCTGTGCACTCCTCAAAATTGTCCAAAATATGTAAGACAAAGCTTTGCCATCCTGTCTCTAAGGAGCATTCTGGCTGTACTTCTTGCAAGACAAATCTTTTTATCCTTTTAGCAGTCCTTATTTTCAGTATTTTTAACCAGTTCCACAATTCAAATCCATCAATTCTTCATCACTCTTCCTTATGTAATACCCAACTTTTACATGCGGGTGGGTCAAGCCCACCTTAGTGCTCACAGTAATGTCTTTGCTCTTCAATACTCTATAAAGAGGTCTTGCGCGGCAGATTTACCTACTGCAACTCTTGACTCTTACTTCCATAAATATTAGTTGTGGATCCAAGAAAGACTAACGCCTGGACAACTTTGATCTCTTCTCCATTTATCATGATGTGACCTCTTGAACCAGTTGTAAGGATTTGTCTTCTTTACACCGAGTTGTAATCCTTGCTGAGGGCTGCAATCTGCTCTTCATCAGCAAGTGCTTCCTCTCTTTCGACAAGCATGGTTGCGTCACCTGCATTTGCCAGTCCTGATGCACAGTCTTCTTCATATAATGTAACTTCTCTGTTGATTTGCTCAGCGTACACATTGAATAAATACGGTGAACGGATACAACCTAGCACTTGCCTTTCCTGATTTTAAACCATGCAGCCTGCCCTTGTTCTGTTTGCACAACTGCCTCTTGATGCATGTACACGTTCTACATGAGCACAGTGAAGGTTGTCCCTAATTGGTTATGATCTATGCAGCTGAATGCTTTAACCTCGTCCATAAAACACAGGCATCTTTCTCGTATTCTCTGCTTTCAGCTAAGATCCAGCTGACATCAGCCCTGATGTCACTTGTTCCCTGTCCTCTTCTGAATCTGGCCTGACCCTCTGGTTAGCAAACAGCCGCAGCCGTTGTTGGAGGATCTTGGGCAAAAGTTTGTTTGCCTGTGGTTTCCGCGGTAACGTTCTGTATCTGAGCACTCTGTTGGGTCACCTTTCTTGATATTGGGTTCAAATTTAGGTCTCTTCCAGTCAGTTTGCCAAGTAGCGATCTTCCAGATTTCTTGGCATTGATGAGTAAGTGCTTCATCAGATTGTGGAAACATTCCAATTGTTATTCCATCAATTCCTGGAGTCTTATTTTTTTTCCCCTGGAGTCTTATTTTTAACTAATGTTTTCAGTACAGCTGAACCTTCTCTCAGCACCAGAGGTTTTGCTCATACACTGTGTCCTGAAGTGGTTGGATGTGGACTAGTTCTTGTTGGTATAGTGATTCTGTGTAATGTTTTCATCTTCTTTTGATGCTCCCTGCATCATTGGTTATTTCATCTACAGAATCTTTCAATATTATAACTTGAGGCTTGAATTTCTTCTTGAGTTCTCTCAGGCTAAGATATGCTTGAGCATGTTCCCTTTTGATTTTTTAATCCTAGGTCTTTGCACATTTCATTGTAATCTTTTAGTTTGACTTCTTGGGCTGCCCCTTATTTTTTCCTGTCTTTTAATGATTTTTTGGCTTTCTTCATGAATGCTGTTCTGGATGTCGTCCCACAGTCCATCAGGCCTTTTGTCATTAGTTTTCATTGAAACGGATCTGTTTGTTAGATAATCTCGAAACTCACGTGGGATAGCTGCTGAGTTGTGTTTTGGCTCTCATGGACTTGTCTAATTCTCTTTTGCTTTAACATGAACGTTCATATGAGCAAATGATGGTCAGGCCCTGGCCTGACTTTAGCTGCTGATCATGGACCTTCTCCAGCTTTTCTTCTCACAGATGTAATCAGTTTGAGTTCTGTGTATTCCATTTGGAGAAATTCACACGCTTGGTCACTGTTTGTGTTGCTGAAAAGTTATTTGTTAGGAACAAGTCGTTGGTCTTGAAAAATTCTGTTATGCCATCCCCCACTTTGTTTCTATCACCAAGACCATATTTACCAGCTACTGTTCCTTCTTCTTGGTCTCCAACTTTTATATTCCAATCACCAATAATTATCAATGCATCTTGATGTCATGTTTGATCAATTCCTTTCTGAAGTCTTTGTAGGATTCTTCAATTTCTTCATTATTAGCTTTTGTGGTTGGTGCATAAATTTGAATAATAGTTGTATTCATTGGATTTCCCTGAAGACAGATAAGATATACTCTTATCACCAATAGCATTGCACTTCTGATTGATTTTGCAATGTCCTTTTTTGACCATGTATGTCATGCCATTTCTCTTAATTATATTATTCCTAGTATAGTAAATTATGTCATCATTTTGATTCAAAATAGTCAATATCAGTTTATTTCAGCTCAATGCCCAGGACATTGATCTTTGTGCATCCCATTTCACTTTTTTTTTGCATCCATTTCATTTTTTATGACTTCTGATTTTTCCAGATTCATGCTTCACACATTCTTCAAGTTCTGACCATTAACAGATGTTTGCAGCTGTTTTTTTCTGCCTTGAGTCCTGTCCCATCAGCAAATGAAGACCCAGAAGGCTCCACTCCCACAGGCTTTACCACACGCACATCCCTATGATCGACGTCACTTGAAAAAGCAACACTTCCTCAGTCACATTTCAATTGCCCTGTGGGTTGCAACCCCTTTGGGGGGGGGGGTCATAAAACCCTTTCACAGAGGTCACCCAATTCATAATTACACTTATAGCAAAATTACACTTATAAAGTAGCAACAAAAATAATTTTATGTCTAGGGGGGCCACCACAATATGAGGAACTGTATTAAAGGGTCACAACATTAGGAAGGTTGAGAACCACTGAGCTATAGCATTTCATTTAATAGAAGCAAAATAGTTGAGACCCAAGTAGGGAATGCCCTCAAGTAAGTGATGCACCTGGGATAAAAAGAATCATGGCCCTCTCCTGAAAGTGCTGTACTTGTAGTCGCCACCAGCCTTGTCTAACCTGCCTTCTGGGCACAGAACACTAATGTGTCAGCAGTTCTTACTGCGGGCCCTCTAATAATGATGATGGTGGAAAGCCACTATCACCAGGCTTCCTGTGACTGATCTTGGGGAAAAAAAAAAGATTTGGTAACTCTTTCTAAAAATATATCAGTCGTCTCAATTTTATATTTTCTCATAGGAAAATTATTTACAGAAGAAATGAAGTCGTTGTGTTTTGGTTTTTATTTTAAGTGCATCTCTTGTGCCCCTATTACCGCTCCAAAAAGGTGTTCTGTGCTTCAGATATGAAATGGTTTACAATGACTCTGTTAACTTCTCACGTGCTATAAAGCTATAACGTAGTATGTGTTTCTTGATGTTTTACTATGCAGCAGAGGTCCCACTGTTATTCCACATGACTCTTTTTTTCTTCCCCTCTAGACTTCTCCAGAAAACCCTGGGACAGTAGGTGGGGTGCGAAACTGTATTGTGTTGCCTTCCTGCTTTTTTATGTTGTTGTCTTCCTGCCTTCTACCCCCACCCCCCTTTGGCTGCTCCTTTCTCTGTCATTAAAGCTAACTAACTAATCCCTGCATGTATTGACTTAATGAGGGACTCCTGGCCTTTCATTTCAATCCTGTAAATTCATTGTGTCAGCTATGTTTTTGTTGTTCCTTGTTTTTGTCACATCCATCAGGATTAGTCCCTCATGCAATCCTATGATTGACAAACTTTAGAATGTCACCTCTACTTTCTGTAAAAGTATCTTTCCATTTTAAAATGTACCTCCCTCCTACCCCAACCAAGACCACTGTTCTCAACCTGTACCCTGGGTCCTTTTTTTGAAGCAGTAATCTAGTTAAACAGACTCCAGGAAAGCATTAACACTTCAGTTGCTACCCTCAGAGAATAGTGGTGATTCAGGAATGGTAGAATTCCTGCTTCAGTGACCCAGGAGATCAGCAATATGCGCCTTCCTTCCTCCATATCTAGAGAAGGAGCATGGCAACAGCAGATGGATCGCGTGTGTGTGAGGAAAACACTCACTCTTTTGGTGAGATGCTTTTAAAAGATTTGACCTGGTGCTCACTGTCCCACTGAATATTTCCCCAAAAGTATATCAGTTGGGTTTGGTTCCTTGTTCTTCCTTGGTAACATATCTGTGAGGACATGGATGTGTGGTGTCCATGTGATGTCAAGGAGTCTGCCGGTCTGCATGATTGTTTATCATTGCTCTGACCCTTTCCACCCACCACAGGAAGAGGGGAAGGGACCTGCTGGAGGTGTTGCGGAAATAAAACACTGGCTCTTCTCTCTCTTTTCTCACCATGTACCAGAAGAAGCAGGCCCAGGTATGGGCATGGACAGTGTGGAAGCAGGAGACATAACCCCACCCACCAAAAGGAAGAGCAAGTTCTCAGGGTTTGGCAAGCTCTTCAAGCCCTGGAAGTGGCGGAAAAAAAAAAGTAGTGATAAGTTTAAAGAGACGTCAGAAGGTAAACTCTTAGGATTTAAACATAATTTTAAGTATACCTAACTCTTTCATTCTCTTCTGTCACCCCCTAATTGAAGAGGAAATTAATATTTTAGAATTGAACAATCAAGTGGCAGCTCATTATGTAGCTTTGCTCCCAGATGGGTGTTTTTGTTGGGCTGAAGGTCTTATCTGTGGGGTTCCTGATTAAAAAGTCGGAAATCAAAAAATAATTAATTAAATAGAATAAGTAAATAAATAGAAGTTTTTTAAAAGTCGGAAATCAAGACACTGTTGCCTTCAGCTCTGCCCACCTGGCACGCACACATCATGCAGAAATGTCATCCGACTGAAATGTAAAAAGAAAGAGCTTAAATCCTGTAAAGATAATCCTTTGGGGGAAATAATACTGTTCCAGGATTTTTAATTTGAAATTTGTTCCTTGGGTTTTGTTTTGGGGGTTTTTCTGTCCTAAGAATAGAAATTCCGACTAATTTATTCTTTAACCCGGGAAGTTAGAATGTTGGGTAAAATTAACCTTTTACTGCCACATTTCTGAGTATTGTTTTACAATCTAATGCCAGTTTTAGAGCGAAAGATTTCTATGCGAAAACCAAGAGAAGAGCTGATAAAAAGAGGGGTTCTGTTGGAGGATCCCGAGCAAGGTGAGTTTGCAGAAGAATAGCATCGTGCCTCTTTTTTTTAACCCTCTTTCTGTGCACGGGTGTGTGAGTAGTTCTGGACAGGTGTCAAATCTCTCTGCTTCTCTTTTATCCCGCCACTTTTTTTGGTTGTTGCTCTTTTGCCCTTAGAGTGATCTTTTTTCTTTCCTTCTTTCTTTTTTAATACTCATCTTTTCCTCCAGTGTATACCTTACCGAGCTCTGGTCTTCCGAGCAATTAAATGTTTGCCGAAGGATCCCAGGGACAAACATTCCCTGTCTTTCTGTGTGTCCTTAGCTTCGTGTCAACCACAGTATTGTATGTTATTTTCTTTTAAAAAAGTTAATATTTACCTGCTGCCCCAATCTTTTATTTATTATCTATGTTAAGTTTTGCTATTTCAACCTTTATTGTTGGTTTAATATTGCCAGGACTTGCTCCACCGTGTGACTTTGTGAAGCAACTTATCATAAAAGCACATTGGTACACTACATTTCTTGTCATTTTCTTTTGAAGGATAGTACCACTTCATGACCCAAGCAGTTCCAGTGCACTAAAACTGTCTTTGCTTGCTCACAAAATTAAACAGTAAAACACTATATTAAAAGCAGAGAATAGGGCTGAGCCCCGGTGACGTAGTGGTTGTGCGCGGGACTGCGGCCCACTGGGACGGAGGTTCAATTCCAGCAGTGGGGCTGGGCCTCCTAATCCCACCGCCGGAGAGCAGTGATGCCCCCCAAAAAAAACAAAAAGAAAAAAAAAGAAAATATCCCAAGATGTTATTAGTGTTGCTTACTTCTGGAGATGGCAATGAAAATGTGAACGGGTCCTTCTTACATTTTCTGGCATGTCTGTGTGATTAGTAATGAGCATATTTGACTTCTGCTTTGGGGTAAGTAATGTCTTAATGAGCAAAATATGAGGGCCCTGAGTTCAAAAAAAAAACAAAAAAGTTCAGAGATATTAACGAGGTGAGAAATAGGCTTTTTCGGGATATTAAGTAATGAAAAGCTTCAGCTGCCCCAAAGTTTCTCTATCGAGGCAAAATTCTTTTAATGTAGGTTGCAAGTGTTCTTTAATATCATCAACAACAGCAGGTTAACTATAATTAACATGCTTCCTTTGCAACATTTTTGCCCACCCCCCTTTTTTCAAATAGGGTGAAATATATCAGACAAACCATTTCAACCATTAGGCTCTAATTTTTGTGATATAGCCATTTCTCTCTCACTTTTCTTGCACTTTCTCACAAGTCCCACATATGAGTACTTACTTATTTCTCATTTTTTGTTGTTTTGTTTTGTTTTTTGGGGGGTATCACTGCCCTCGGGTGGTGGGAGTAGGAGGCCCAGCCTTTGCTCCGTGGAGCTGGAATTGAACCTCCATCCCAGTGGGCCGCAGTCCCGCGCACAACCACTACGCCACCGGGGCTCAGCCCCTTATTTCTCATTTTTGTTCAGTTTCTTTTTTCCTCCTCTTGATCCAAGTTGATTTTAGACTGCAAAACTCAAAAGCCTGATCAAAACATGAATCGTAGCTATCAGGCCATTGATTGGGATGCCACTCAGGCAAGCACAGAATTAGCCAGACTTTTTCTACATCACGAGATGGGCCTTACTTAGGAATTCTCATACTCAGTTCATGCCAGAACTATTGTTTCCTCTTCATACTCGTACCTTGCATTTGACTTGATGATCGTTCTAAGTGGCCTATAGTATAAACTAGTTAATGGACTTCTCGGGGCGTTTGGGAGCCTTTATAAGCCTGCCAAGTACACTCTTCCCACCGCCATGCAGCCAGTGCTGCCTAAAAGGACCATGTGAGTCCCCAGGCCGTCAGTGTCTGTGGGAGCAGAAAGCGCCGTGTCCTGACCCCTCCAAGCCACTGGTGATGCTGACCTTGCCGATCCCAGCCCAACAAGTAACCACCGTGCCACCACGTGCCTGGTGTACTCAGTAGAAGCTTTTCAATCATGTGTCTTAAAGTACCACTGTTTACTTAGTAAGAGTAACAGATTTTGTTTATAGTATAGACAGCCCAGTTTATGTTAAAGCTGGGCTATATGAATATCCCGCACTGGCGTTGAGTTCAGTCACAACTCACATTGACCCCACCTAGAGCTTCCAAGGCCTTGGAGCAACTGGTGGATTTGATCCACCAGCCTTAAGGTTAGCAGGGCAATACCCCATAGCTCTCCTGGACTCCTTACATTAGCAGAAGCATCACTTACTCTTCTTGTCTGATTGTTGCTAACTTGCTCCTCCCTATTTCAAAATAAGAAAACAGTTGTTAGAATACTTTACATTAGCCTCTACTGCTTGTAGCCTGAGCTCCACCTCTTACTGAGGGTGGATTAAGAATGGTACTATCTAATCTTCCAGCAAAGAGCCCCGATAGCACAAATGGTTAAGCCCTCAGATGCTAAACAAAAGATTGGTTTAAACCCACCTGCAGGGCTGAGCCCTGGTGGCGTAGTGGTTGTGGGCGGGACTGTGGCCCACTGGGATGGAGGTTCGATTCCAGCTCCAGGGAGCAAAGGCTGGGCCTCCTACTCCCACCACCTGAGGGCAGTGATGCCCCCCAAAAAAATTTAAAAAATAAAGATAAACCCACCTGCAGCTCCTTGGAGAAAACTCAACTGCCATCCAGTCAATGCCAACTCTTAGTGACCTTGTAGGACATGGTAGAAGTGCCTCCAGGAGTTTCTGAGACTGCAGTGTTTATGGAAGCCCATCTGTAGACAACTGGACATCCCCTTACAGATCGGTCAGAAGAAAGAGACAAGCCAGTCAGGGTGCAGTATAGCATTGTTGAAACACACAACTTTCCTCTAGTTATTTCATGCTTCCTTCCCCCACCCTCCACTATCCTGACCCAATTCTAAATAAAAATTCTTAAAAATCTGATTAGAGGACTGAGCCCCTGTGGCGTAGTGGTTGAGTTCGGGACTGCGGCCCACTGGCTTGGCTGTTCAAATCCAGCAGCAGCTCTCCAGGAACAAGGCTGGGCCTCCTACTCCCACCAGAGGGTAGTGATGCTCACCAAAAAAAAATCTGATTAGACTAGAGCATGTACATAGGTATAGTTAAGAGCTGGAAATAAAGGGAACCCAGGAGACATGTAAACCCCTCAGGACCAATACTGAGAGTAGTGATATCAGGAGGGTAAGGAGGAAGGTGGGGGAGAGGGAAACAATGACAGTGATCTACATATAAACCCTTCCCAGGGTTCCCAATTAAGTGGGTGAAGGGAGAAATCGGTCAGTGTAAGACATGAAAAAATAATAACGAGGGCCTGAGCCCCGGTGGCGCAGTGGTGGTGTGCAGGACCGCGGCCCACTGGGACGGAGGTTCAATTCCAGCAGTGGGGCTGGGCCTCCTACTCCCACCACCGGAGAGCAGTGATGCCCCCCAAAAAATAATAACAATGATATCTAAATTGTCAAGGGTTCATGAGGGAGGGAGGAGCCTGATACCAAAGGTTCAAGTAGAAAGAAAATGTTTTGAAAATGATGATGGCAACAAATGTGCTTCACACATGGATGGGTGGAGTGTGATGAGCGTTGTACGAGCCCCCAGAAATATTACAGACTCGGAAACCCTGGGGGTGATTCTACTGTTTCCCCTAGTGTGTCTATGCATGGGAATTGCCCCCGCAGCATTCTGGTAGGCAATTCTGAAGAAAGGCTTTTGGGTAAAGGAACTTGTGGATTTGGATAAGGGAGACTATTATTTATGACAACTTCAAGGACTAGCTTAAGGGATACCAAAATCATATTACCAAAGTTGTTGCCTAGGAAACCCAAAGAATGGCACCATTTAGGAAGCAAGCTGGTTCTACTTCCCATGTCAGTGGTAGGTAAGGCAGAGCCTTAATTTTTCAATGCTCTCTTCCAAAAAAGTGTCTAGGAAATTTCAACAGTTACTGGAAAATTTTGTCTAATTGTTCACTGGAGGAGTTTTGGGTGCAGTTTTCAGAGTAATGGGTGATAAATAAGGTCTCTCCAAAGCCTCCAGCCCAGCTTCAGTTAAATACCCAATCGCTTTACCAGGACTCCACATATTAGCATAATCAATCAACTGTAGGGATTCATGACATCCATCATGTTTATCTCTGATATATTGATTACTTTTGCCTCTTCCCCTCCCCCACTGCCCATGGTCAGCCCAGCTCATTAGTGGTTTTCCTACTCCAGTCTCTGCCTCTCTGTAACCCATCCTTATCCCACCTCACGGGGTTAACCCAGACCCCAGACTCCCTGCCATCAAGTCAGTGCTGGCCCGTAGAAACCCCCTGTGGGTCCCCCAAGCCGTTTATCGGAGTAGCAAGTTCAGTTTTCCTGCCGGGTGGTTTTGAACTGCTGACCATAGAGCTCACAGCCTAGCACATAACCACTACACACAGGACTCCGCCCACAAGGCCGGCCTATCAGAAACATTAATCACACCAGGTATCTCTCCTATTTTGAAGTCTTTGGTGGCTTCCTATTGTCTACAGTCAACCTCCTTCACATGGTGTTTAGTACCTTTCAGAGCCTGGCCTCTTGTCTACCTTTTTTTTTTTTTTCACTTTTTTTTTTGGGGGGGGGCGGCCATCACGGCTCTCTGGTGGTGGGAGTAGGAGGCCCAGCCCCACTGCTGGAACCGAACCTCCGTCCCAGTGGGCCGCAGTTCCGTGCACAACCACCACGCCACCGGGGCTCAGCCCTTTTTTAACATTTTTTTAATCAACAACAACATTCCATTGCCTACCTTTCTTAGATGTACCTTATTCTCTTTCTAGAATAAGCTCATTAACCAGTCCCAAAATATGTCAAATAATTTCACACCTTACATGTGTTACTCCTTTTTCCTAGACTGTCTTTCTCATCTTGGCATCAGTGTTAAGGACTCTTTGTCATCACTCGAGTCCCAGTTCAGAGCCAGGTCCCGCGAGCCTTTTCTAACCCCACTCTCACCCCAAGGACAATTGCTTTTTTATTCCTTCCATGGCAGTTTGCACAATAATCTATGTCTTCGAAACAGCATTGTAGTTGCTTGTTCATTATGAAGCTTTGCCTCCAGATTTCTGAACACGTAGTTAGACACTTGGCGTATAAAAGGAATAAAATGTCTATTGAAAAGAAGGATGACTATAAGATTATAAAAGTCCAAGTCATCTAGATGTGTATAATAGACTAGCATCAGGAAGGAGGTAAAGAAAATTAAAGAAGTTAGAAATGACCAACTATTCTCACTCTGTGACCAGAGCAGTTCTTTGCATTTGTTATTTTCTTTTGGGCCCTGCAGGTGGGGAGGATCCAGGGAAGCTGAGCCATGCCGTGGTAAAGAATGGCCATCCCCCCCCAATCGGAGGCCCCAGATCTGCGAGTCCAGTGCACACGGAGGAAGAGTCAGGAAGAATAGCAAGTGTTAGGAAGCCGGCACCAGAGGAGGACACAAAAAAGCGTCTAGGTAAGATGCTACAAAAATGAATGAACGAATGAATGAATATACATAAATAATTTTAAAAAGGGCTGAGCCCCAGTGGTGTAGTGATTGTGTGTGGGACTGTGGCCCATAGGGTTGGCAGTTCAAATCCAGCAGCAGCTCTCCAAGAGTAACGCTGGCCCTCCTACTCCCACCAGGAGGCAGTGATGCCCACAAAAAAAATAATAATAAAAATGGCTGAGCACCAGTGGCGTAGTGGTTGGGGGCAGAACTGAGGCCCATTGGGTTGGAGGTTCAAATCCAGCTCCACAGGAGCAAAGGCTGGGCCTTCTCACACCACCAGAGGGCAATGATGCCCCAAAAAACAATAAAAAACAAAATAAAAAGATGCTACAGATTTTGAGCCAAAGCATCCTCACTTATTTACGTGAGGAGCTTGCAAGAGAATGGGGGAGAAATAAAATCGGGGGGAATTCTGTTCTCTACACTAAACCAAGTGCCATCGAGTCATAGTGGCCCTATAGAACAGTGAAACTGCCCTCTTATAGTTTCCAAGGTTGTAAATCTTTACCGGAAAAAGAAATAGCCATCTCTTTCTCCCACAGCACAGGTGGTGAAGTTGAACTGCTGACCTCGCAGTTAGCAGCACAATGTGTAGCCCGCTACGCCACCAGGGTTCTCAGAAGGCAGAAACTCAAAACCAGACTGTCATCTGGTCGATTTTGACTCCAGGCAGCTCTGTGGGAAAGGGTAGGAACTGGCCCTGTAGGTTTCCCAGACTGTGACTCTTCCCGGAATGTGAAGCCTCGTTCCTCTGCCGTGGAGTGGCTAGTGACTTTGAACCACAGAGCTTTTAGTGAGCAGCCTGACTCAAAGGTGTAACCTCTGTGCTTCCAGGGTTCCTTCAAAGGAAGAAGAGAGTGTCACACACTAGCTACCTACCCTGCTTGTCCAAGTTATACATACCTTGACTTAGGGACTGCCGATGAAACCTCCTCGGGTTCTTTTACATGAAGAATTACTATGAACAGTGAGCCTCTGTAGATTAGAAAAGGGTCAGATTCCAAAAGATGCATCGAGGTTGGAAAACATAGGCAAGTGTTGCCTGTTGCTAAATCTATAAACTGTAAATGAACTAGCTTTTGTAGTCGCTTTAATTTCCTTCTTTTCCCTCTTAAATCTCATCTGTTACACAGGCTCAACTGGAAGCCAGCCTCATTCTGAAGCAGACTGTGTTCCTGAGAACGCACCCAAGCAACCATTACTTCCCCCCAAACGGCCCTTGTCATCTTCGCACGAATCGAATGAAAGGCAGGCAAAGGATGCCACTTCCTCCAGCAGCAGGACAAGGTCCAGCTCCTCCACCTCTGCCTCTGCCACCCCAGTGCCTGCGGCCACGAACCCAGCAAAGACTGTTAATCCCTCTGCGGCCCCTCTCCCAGCACCCAGGACTCTGTCTGCTGCTGCTGCTGCCGCCAGCACGAACACTACCGCTACCCCAAGCCCGGGCCATACGGTCCCTGCCAAGCAGCCCCCAGTTCCTCCTCCTAAACCCACTCACAGAAATAGCAACCCTGTCATTGGTGAGTCCCAGGGTCACATGGTGCTGTCATTTGGATGGTCGCTTGATTGGCTAGCTAGGGTAATGATGCTTTGGTCTGCTACAGCATTCTCCCCCCCCTCTCTCTTTTGAAAACGTGCTCAATGTGGGAAAAGGTTTTGAAAATGAGGCACGTGGGCATGAATGGAGACAGGCTGACAGTTAGGTGCAAGCCGAACCGGAGGGTGGGGATTAATCTGTTGCTCTGTAACGGTGCTTCTGAAACACTACATGTAGCTGGAGGGCTGGGTATGTAAAGACCACATAATTACTGACCTTCGTGACATTACCTGTGTCACTTGCTGAAAAAAATAAATTAGAAAAGCAGGCAAGGCAAATTCTTAGACTAAAAAAAATTGTTTCACCCATTGTATCCAGCAATGCCTTCCTTTAGCATAAAAGAATCTAGTTGAGGCTGAGCCCCGGTGGCGCAGTGGTTGTGTGCAGGACTGCAGCCCACAGGGTTGACAGTTCAGATCCAGCAGCAGCTCTCCAGGAGCAAGACTGGGCTTCCTACTCCCACCAGGGCAGTGATGCCACACACACAAAAAAAGAATCTAGTTGAAAAGAAAAGATGATGGTGGGCTGAGCCCCGGTGGCGTAGTGGTTGTGTGCGGGACTGCGGCCCACTGGGACGGAGGTTGGGTTCCAGCTCCACGGAGCAAAGGCTGGGCCTCCTACTCCCACCACCTGAGAAAAGAAAAGATGATGGTATCGTTTGTTTCTATGTCTGGTGTAGTATTTCCATATGCACTGCCAATGATAAAATTTAAATTGCCCTGATAGAATCACATTTTATTCTGAAAGAGTTCAAGATGCTACTGTGAATAAGTGGTGAAAGAAAACAAGGAAGATAATCAGTAAGTTTTCATGCTGTGCTGAATCTTCTGTTTACTTGCAAGCATTAGTTAAGTCATTCTTTACATATGTGCATACAAATTTTCAAGAAAAGAAGAACAGTGAATTCATGAGTGCGTCTGAGATGACAAAAAGGCCAATATTTAATGCAATTTTCAGAATCAAATGATACCAATTCTTATACATTGAATGGAGGAATTAAAAAAAAAAGGGCTTGTTAACTGGCAGATATGACTGGGTTGGGTGGGGTGGCCAGAACCTTGAAAAACAGGCTCAGTCTCCATCTGTGTGTGACAGGTTAGGGCGGCTTGATAGAAACAGGAAGAGGATGATTATTATTCTCACCACCTTGGATGGATGGTGCCGTATCGACTTATCTCTGAGGACTGGAGAAGCTTTCACCATTGTAAACACCTGTGCAGTAGGAGAGTGATTGCATCTGTTACACAGCAGAGCACTTAGAGCATTAAAAACTGTGGCTCACTCAGAGTTAGCGAGAGAAATTCAACACTGTGGTTCAGTCCAAACCTCTGCTCTCTAAACTAATATTATTTAATGGGTGTTCTCATCAAAATCACGGATTGCTGCCCGCCCCTCCTGCAGTTCCTGATTCTGTACCTCTGAGATTCTAAGCTGAAACCCAACCTGTTGCAGTGAAATCCGTTCCAGCACGTAGCCAACGTGTAGGACCCAAGAGAACTGGTCCACGGGGCTTCTAAGGCGAGAAATGCCTATGGAAACAGATGGCCCCTCTCCCTCCCACGCAGTGGATGATGGGTTTAAACTGCAGACCTTTCAGCTGACAACTGAACATCTACCTACTCCACCACCAGACCTTCCTAAGGTTGGGAGAGAGCCCGAGATTTTCATTCTCAGAAGTTCCTAGATGGTGCTGCCAATTTGATCACTCCACTCTGAGATCAGTGGTTCCCTACCTTTTTCAAGGTAGGCACATATGTACAAAATGCCAATACCTTGCACTGGATCACAGAGGCCCTTCATGGGCAAGGTGAAAAGCCTAGGTCCTGTGACTGGCGGTATTAGCATCAGCTCAGGACTGGTTTCCATCAGGAGAAAAATCAGTCCCAGATTGAAGTTGTCAAGGATTTAATCTTGCCTGGATTCATAATCGATGCTCATAAAAAGCAGCGGTTAAGATAGGCAGCATTGTGTAAATCTGTTGCACACACCCTCTTTAAAAATAGGTGTTGAAAAGCAAGCGTGTCACTTTGAGGACGAAGGTGTGCCTCACCCAAGCCATGCCATTCTGCACCACCTCAGACAGGCCTCTCGCATTGTCTGGACATCGAATAGGAAGATGAAAGAAGGATCGATGCATTTGAATGGTGGTGCTGGTGAAAACTACTGCAAATACCCTGCTCCGTTAAAGCTAATCAAATACCCTGCACTGCCCAAAGCACAGAGAAATCTGCTTAGAAGTAGTACAGTCAGAGCACTCCTTCAAAGCGTCGATGTCGAGACTGTCTCACACACTGGGGACGTGTTAGCAGGGAAGACCAGTCCCCACAAAAGGACCTCATGCTTGGTCAAGCTGGCCCTCAGCAGGACGAACGGTCACAGTGGCTGCAGCCGTGGGCGCCAATGTAAGAGCGCTGGCGAGGAAGGCACAGGACTGGGCGGCGTTTTGTCTGTCGTGCGTCGGGTCACTGAGTCAGAGCCGACCGGATGGCACTTAGCAACAACAGATGAGTGCGCCAGTGTGACGTGCCATCCTGGCAGGGCATCCAGTGTCCGTGAGAGCCCATTTTCCTTCTGTACAACAGTAAGAACACTATTACTCTCCCCCATCACCTCGGGTAGGTCTCAGGAGGGTACACAACCAAGGATATAAAAGCACCGTCGATTGCTTAAAAATTCTTAGCCTGTGGGGTAAGACTGGGATTTCATGAGATTTTTTTTTTTTTAATTCTCATTGAAACATTAAGGTGCTAATCTCCTTCCATTGCTTAAACATTTAATAGGTTTCCTAGATAAATGAATTTTGTTTCAGGATGAGATGTCTACTAGGGAAGAGCAACATTATGAACTTATTTAATTGAATCCTAAAAAAGATTAAGAAGACTGAGCCAAACTCTAGATTGTAAAGTCAAGTCTAATTGAGATGTTGCTCTTTTTCCAGCGGAACTGTCCCAAGCAATAAACAGTGGTACTTTATCAAAACCATCTCCACCCTTACCACCTAAGAGAGGCATCCCGTCAGCCTTGGTACCCACCTCCGAGTCTACTTCCGCCATCACCAAAGCACCAAGCGATCCAAGAGAGAAGAATACGTGCTCCGTGGCCGTGCCTGTGGTCCCGTCCTCTCCATCCCCGCCGCTGCCTACTCACGTGCCTCCAGAGCCCCCGCGCTCCCCTCCAGTTCCCTCGACACCTTGTCAAGTTGTGCCGGAACCCGAGCTCCCACCTGCCTTAGGTCTGCCCCAAGAGGTTCCCCAGCAAGAAGCAGAGAGAAAGGAAACACCCAAGAGGATTTTGGAGCATAGCTCTGGGGAACCCCATGCACCCTCTAGGGTGCCCCCACTCCCACTACATATTCGCATCCAGCAGGCCCTGACCAGCCCCCTGCCCATGCTGCCGCCCTTGGAGGGCTCTCACAGAGCTCACTCGCTGCTCTTCGAGAACAGTGACAGCTTTTCTGAGGACAACAGTACCTTGGGTCGGACCAGGTCACTTCCCATCACTATTGAAATGCTGAAAGTGTGAGTGCCTGTTAAACTTTCTTCTTACGCTCCCCTTCTGTACTCTAGGTAGCCCTGCTTAGAAAATCATCCTAACAAAAAGAAAATAGTAATAAGCTAAAAGTAAAAAGGATGATTTGGACACTTTTTATTTTTGTAATGTTTTTTTGAGGGCATAGAGTTCCATGATGGCATAAAAATTACAAATGCGCATATGTAAAAAGTAAAACCACTAGTTTTATATACTGTAAGAGAAGCAGTATAATATGGTACTAAGGAATACTGACCTCAGAGTAAGATAGACCGCGGTTCAAATCCTGGTTGTGCCACTTACGTAGTAACTGTAGTATTCTGAGTTCCTTACCCTCTCTGCCTTGCAGTCGCTTCTTCTGTAACTGGAGCAATAACTACCTCCTAGGTTTGTTGTGAGAATGGAGCTCGTGCGCAAAAGGAAAGGAGTAGTACCTGCCACACCAACTTGGAATGTGAGGGAAGTCTAGAAAAAAGAACTTCTGAAATGTTGTTCAGTATCCCAGCCCCTGGGCTGGCACTGGCCTTCTTGTTTGCTCTTTCACTTGTCCCTGAACACTAGTCTCTTCACACCAGTATTGTTACTTGGACCTACTTTATCCTTTTAAGATTCAGACAAGTTGTGACTGATAATTGACCCTCTTGGATAGATTGAAGGATACCTTACTAACTAGAAATCTGTCGTAAAGATAAGTGTGGCAGCATTCTATATGTTCGTTAATATGCCATCATCTGCACTTGCTGGTAATACTTCTCACTCTCCAGATCTAAATCGCAGTCTTACTCTCTAGAGGGTGAAGAGGGATAAGGGGCTCTGCGGGGTCATGGGTTACGCTTTGGGGTGCTAACTAGGAGTGAGGCCAGTGATGAAAGCCACCCCAGCTCCTCGGGAGAAAACCCACAGGACCGTTCACTCGGGTGCACAGAATTGACTCGATGGCAGAGTTTGGGTTTGAATGAGACAGGACATCAGTTTTCATCTTTACTTCTCTTTCTTCCTCTATACCGTCCTAATCGATTGTTAAACCAAAGAGGGAATGGATTAGATATGTTGGTATCTCTCAGGAGCTAGGCACAGTGTTACCTGCTGTGTGGTTTTCTCATTTAAGAAACCAAAGCAGACATGCATCTCACGTGTAGTCATTAAGGGCAGCTCTTTAGGTTAATGGTTGCTTTAAAAATTCTTAGCAAAATTGTTAAGAGGAGGAATTATAAATTGCTCTACTCCTGAGCTTTTCCGTAGTTCTTCAGTTATTTGTCTTAGTACTCCGTGACCCCTTTGTTTCTGAAAAGAAATTATAATTCTCTTGATTTGTTAGTCCAGACGATGAAGAAGAGGAGGAGCCACCCAACCCCTCTGAGCTGAATGAAGACGTGACACCTACCTCAGTCGTTCCTAAACTACCCCAGTGCCTGCAGGAGGAAGAGGGAGAGAAGGAGAGTGACTCTGATTCAGAAGGTCCCATTCAATACCGAGATGAAGAGGATGAAGATGAAAGCCAACACAGTAAGAAAGGGTGGGGGGGGGGTAAGCAAAAGAGGAAGTCCTTTGGCAGGTGAAAGGGACCTGAGCAGGGATCTGATGAAACCACCCCCCTCTCCCATCGAGTCATCGGGCTGCCTGGTTTAGGGAGCCACTGTGAAGGAATCTGCCCCAAGGCCATCCCATTTCTCAAACTAGCTCACACGAGGGAGCCAGGTACATCGTTGTTGTTGTTTTTCAAGAAAGAATGTAGAGGACCGAGCCCCAGTGGCGTAGTGGTTGAGTGCAGGACTGCGGCCCACAGGGCTGGCGGTTCAAATCCAGCAGCTCTCCAGGAGCAAGGCTGGGCTTCCTACTCCCACCAGAGGAGTGATGCCACAGGAAGAAAAAAAAAAAAAAGAATGTAGAGTAGAAGAAAGCGAGTAAAACAAACAAATCTTTGTTTGAGAAAACAAAGATGACGTTTTCTTCCCATTTATGTTTCTGGGGCAAAGAATACTAGCCATGTCCATACACACAAGTAACGCTGGATACTAGACTCCTGATCCTTCAAAAGGGAAAGCAGTGTTTATTAAAACAGGTACATTATAAGGCATGTTATTGCACACACACACAAATCCAAAACACTGGTATCACTCAAAGGGTTGTCCCATGCTGGGATTATTTCTCCGCCAGCAACTTGAAAGGGAAGTATGTGGAGGGCAGGTAAGAGGAGACAGCTCTGCTTGCCCATCTGAGCATCTCCCTCTGAAGATGTTTAGGTCTCTGCAGCTTTCTGCTCACCTCTCTGTTTGACTGCAACCCTAAGAGAACACGTTCAAAGTGGGGAGCTATGTTGTGTCTGAGCTCTCACCTGGCTCCGTCTTGAGCCTCAGCTTCAAGCCTCAGGCATCTGTTTGATTGTTCTCTTCTCCTGCACAAAGGTGCTCTGGCCAACAAAGTGAAGAGGAAAGACACACTGGCGATGAAGTTGAACCAGCGACCCAGTGAACCAGACATGAACCTGAATTCGTGGCCCCGGAAAAGCAAAGAGGAATGGAATGAAATACGGCACCAGATTGGGAACACACTGATTCGGTAGGCTTTGCTTGGAGGAGTCGGATTTGATTGGACCATCCCAGCAATTAGGGACTGCTTTGTGGAGCAGCCTTCACTTGTCTTTTTTTTTAAAAAAAAAAAAGACTGAGAAGTAGTGTTGGGACCTTGGTGGTGTGGTGGTTACACGTTCCACTCCCAGAGCGAGTTATAGTTAGGGAGACTCACAGGGACAGTTCTCCCCGGTCCCAGAGGATGGCTGCCATTTGGCATTGAATCAGTGGCAGTTTGGTTTGTTTGTGTATTAAATCATTTTACTGGGGGCTCATACAACTCTTATCATGATCAATACATATACATCAATTATATGCAGACCACATTTGCACATTTGTTGCCATCATCATGCTCGAAATTCATCCTCCTCCTTCTACTTAGGTCTCTGCTATCAGCTCCCCATATTTCCCCTCCATCTCTACTCCCCCTCCCCCATGAGCCCTCAATAATTTACAATTTTTCATTATTTTGAGTGAATCTGGTTTTTTGAGAAGTAGTATAACTTTTTTTTTTGGCATCACTGCTCTCCGGCGGTGGGAGTAGGAGGCCCAGCCCCACTGCTGGAATTGAACCTCCGTCCCAGTGGGCCGCAGTCCCGCGCACAGCCAGATGCCACCGGGGCTCAGCCGTAGTGTAACTTTTTAAGGTACCTGTTGGACACAGTTGGATATGCCCTATGAACTTGGAGATGAAAGAACGAGCTGGTACTCAAGCTTTAAACCAGGAGCTAGAAATGGTTCTTCAAAAGTCTCTGAAAGTTCTCTAGGCTGCAAGATTTTTTTCTAACTTTTTTTTCTCAACCTTCAGGTACCAATCCAGTAAAAGACCACATCCTTTCCTTTCTTTTTAAAAAACATCTACTTAGTACATTCCATGTACCCGCCTCCTTTCAAGATGGTGGTATATTTTTCAAATCAGTTAGAACTAGAAGCAAAGGAAAGATGAGTACAAGCCAGTGTCCCAAGAGTTCAAGTATGTAGGGAGGCGTTTGCCCCTTTGTGCTGATGGAGAGGCGGAGGAGTTAGCACCTTTGATGTTTCTTTACAAAATTAGTTGAAGATGGTAATTCATAAAAATAGATTGTCAAAAAAAATAGATTTTCATACAAATGAGCTTGATACAATGGATGGATGGATAAGAGTTGTACAAACTCTGAAAAAATGGTTTTAAAAAGTTTTTTTCCTCTCCTACCTCAAACCACTTGGGTTCGTGTGTATGCTGTACTTAGACAAATCGAGGTCTTCCCATAGATATTTTTTAGATCCTGAGACCATTCTGTATGACTCTATTATGATCATTTGTCTACAAAGGAGCTTCCAAAAGTGAAGAAAAATCAAATTAAAACATAATGGAACACCACAGCTTTCATCTGTGGGTCCATTTATACTTGGATTCATGAACTGTTCATACAAATAGGGTTAACATCACTTGAGATTTAAGCTGGGGGCTGAGCCCCGGTGGCGTAGTGGTTGTGCGCGGGACTGCGGCCCACTGGGATGGAGGTTCGATTCCAGCTCACAGGAGCAAAGGCTGAGCCTCCTACTCCCACCACCAGGGCAGTGATGCCTTAAAAAAAAAAAAAAAAAAAAAAATTAAAAAAAAAAAAAAAGAGATTTAAGCTGATACAACACAGCATAAGACAGTAGCAGTGGTGGGGGGTGGTAACACATAGGTGAGCCTGGTCAATTCAAACTTAAATTGTTAAAGGGTCAACTGTAAATTACACACAGATTTTCAACTGAACAAGAGGTTGGCACCCTAGCCCCTATATTATTCAAGGATGATTATTGTTCCTTTGTAGGAAATGTCCAAAGTAGGCAATTCTGTAGAGACAAAAATGTAGGTTAGTAGTTTCCATGACCTGTGTAAGGTCTTTGAGGGCTGAAGAAAATTTTCTGGAATTAAATTAATTTTCTGGATGATAGTTATAAAACCTTGTGACAATATATTAAAGAGGTGAATTTTGTTTTGTTTTTTATCATTTCTGTGTTTTTTATGTATTTATTGTTTTACATATTTTTTAAATTGGGGTCTCGTACAACTCATCACAATCCATACATGCATCAGTTGTGTCAAGTACATTTGTACATTTGCTGCCATCATCATTCTCAAAACATTTGCTTTTTACTTAAACCCTTGGTATCAGCTCCTCATTTTTCCCCTCCTTTCCACTCCCCCCTCTCATGAACCCTTGATAATTTACAAATTATTATTATTCTGTCATATCTTACACTGACTGATGTCTTCCTTCACCCACTTTTCTGTTGTCCATCCCCCAGGGAGGCAGTTACATGTAGATCCATGTAATCGGTTCCCCCTTTCTACCCCACCCTCCCAGTATCTCCACTCTCAACACTGGTCCTGAAGGGATCATCTGTCTTGGATCCCCTGTGTTTCCACCTCTTACCAGTCCCAGTGTCCATCCTCTGGTCTAGCTTTGTAAGGAAGAATTGGGATCGTGATAATGGGGAGGGAAGGAAGCATTTATGCAATAGAGGAGAGTTGTATGGTTTCATTGTTGTTATACTGCACCCTGACTGGCTCATCTCCCTGAGGCCCTTCTATTAGGGGATGTTCAGTTGCCTACAGATGGGCTTTGGGTCTCCACTCTGCATACCCCTTCATTCTCAATGACAGCATTTTTTTGTTCCTTCGACACCTCATGATCACACAGGCTGGTATGCGTCTTCCATGTGGACTTAGTTACTTCTGAGCTAGATGGCCGCTTATTTATCTTCAAGTCTTTAATAAGAGTCCTAATGCTATCTTTTGATTGCTGGACATTATCAACTTTCTTCACCCCATTTGCTTATGCACCCGCTTGTTTTCAGTAATTGTGTCAGGAAGGTGTGCATCATTGAATGCCAGGTTAATAGAACAAAGTGTTCTTGCATGGAGGGAGTGTTTGAGTGGAGATTCAATGTCTGTCTGTTACCTTAATACCAAACCTATAAATATATGCACATAGAGCTATTTCCCATCCTCATATATAAATATACTTACACCTGTACATGCCTTTTTTTAACCTCTATATATGCCCTTTGCCTCTGTTTCCTTGTACTTTCAAGTGGTGAGTTTTTTGTTTTTCCCTAACCCTAACAGGTGAGTTTTATGATATGTAAACTTTACCTCAGTTTAAAAGTTAAAAGTCGGGCTGAGCCCCGGTGGCATAGTGGTTGTGCGCGGGACTGCGGCCCACTGGGATGGAGGTTCGATTCCGGCTCCCAGGAGCAAAGGCTGGGCCTCCTACCCACCACCAGGGCATGTTGCCTAAAATAAATAAATAAATAAATAAAAGTTAAAAGTTAATATTGTCATAATGTTTTGGAATAGTAAAGGATAGCATGTGATGGGTATTTTTGTCGACCTCGATTCCTTCCCCTGAAGGAAAAAACTTCAAAGTGGTGTTTTGTAAAATGAAGATTATTTGTGTAGACTGCAGGCTTAGAAGAAGCTATTCGACCGTCACACAGCTGCTTCGCTCCCACAGAACGCTCAGCCTGTGTGTCTTCTGTGGCCTGATGGCAGACGGTACCAAGAGCTCCTCCACGAAGGCAGCTGCCTCTGACCACGGCCGCCCCTCACAGAGCACAGAGATGGAAACCGGTTTGGGTGGTGTCCCTCAGGGCGTGGGACCAAAAGGGTCATCTTAGGAGAGGCTACACATAAAGTCCAGATAGTTAATATTTGGTCTTGTTCCTCTTTGTTTTGTTTTTAAACCTTTTTTTCCCCCCTCTTTTTTTTTTTGGACATCACTGCCCTCAGGTGGTGGGAGTAGGAGGCCTAGCCTTTGCTCCGTGGAGCTGGAATTGAACCTCCATCCCAGTGGGCCACAGTCCCGCGCACAACCACTATGCCACCGGGGCTCAGCCCTAAACTTATTTTTAAAAAGCAATTTCTGACTACATGAAGTTTGCAAAAGCGAATTCAAGTATATCAAACAAATTTTGGGGTCTCTCTTGATAACTTGTCCAAAGTCCCTGCGAAGAACCCCCACCTCCCCTGCTTCAGAGACTCTTAACAAGTGGCTTTCTCAGCTGAGGAAGGCAGAACCTTTCATTGAGGCACCCGATCTAAAGAAGGCTCTCCCTCCAGCAGCTTCGGCTCCTGGGCGACCTACACGGGACTTGGCATCTCTCCTCGCCGCTAAGGAGCTCACGCCACTGATCTCTCTGATAAGCATCTCTTCTGCTCTTGCCTTGCTAGGAACATCTTCCCTGCAGTGGACAACCGTAGTACTAGTTTATTCACAGATTTTGGTTGGAATGACCCTCCATGGGAAGTGGGGTGTGGGTGGTATTTGTTGTTGTTGTTGTTGTTTGCTTCTGAAATGGCACTGGTTGAAAAGATCAGGAACTTGAGTGTCACAGCAAGGCCGTGCCCAGCTCCATAAGCCCCAGTAGGGGGGCTCGCTTTTCTTGCTCCTGCGCATCCCACGTCCCCTCCGCCCTCACAGGAATAGCAGGAAGAGCCAGCTGCCCTCAAGTCCGTTCCCGCTCACAGCAGTCCAGGACGGCTGAACTACGCCCTCGGGTTTTTGAGATTATAAGTGTTGAAAGAGGCAGACAGCCTCATCTCGCCGCTCCACCCCGCACCCCGGGAGCTGCCAGTGGGTTTGAACTGTAGACCTTGTACTTATCAACCCCAATGCTTAACCCACTGTACTCTATAAGAGTGGCAAGAAAATTTTCTTATTTTTAGCTTCCCTCTCTTAATTTTAAAAGCAAATAATAACCAGAGGTCCAAAGAAACAGACTGCATTGATTCTACCTCCCTTTCCTCCAGATTCCGATTCCTTTTGTCTGCTCGCTTACTAAAGAGCTAGACGGTCACCTTTCAAAGTTGCTTCACAGGTCACAGTTGAATCCTAGTGTTGAATAGTGGCACCAAACAACCAGAATGGAATTTCTAGATCATAACATCATTTACATTGGTGGTGTTGTTGGCCGTGCAATTTGGTTCTGACTCCTGCCACAGAACCAAACACTGCCTGGTCCACCCCCACCCCCACAGTTGTACTTAGAGTTGAGCCCATTGTTGGCAGCCACTGTGTCAACTGCCTCTTCCCGATGTTACCAAGCATCAAGTCCTTTTCCTGGGACTAGTCTCTCCTGATGATATGTCCAAAGTATATACGGTACTTCTCCAAAAAAGATCTGTTTGTTCTTTTGGTAGTCCAGGGTACTTTCAGTATTCTTTGTCACCACCGTCATTCAAATGGATCGATTATTCTTTGACCTTCCTTATGCGGTGTATAGTTTTCACATCCTTGTGAGGCCATTGAAAGTATCACGGCTTGGGCCAGGTGCACCTTCATTCTCAAAGTGACTTCTGTGCTTTCCAACACTTTCAAGAGGTCTTACGCGATAGATTTACCAGTGATCTCTTGACAGCTGTTCCACGACTACTGATTGTGCATCCAAGCAAAATGAAATCCTTGACAGCTTCTGTCTTTTCCTCACTTTTCATGATGTCCAGTTATGAGGATTTTTGCTTACCATAGCACCTGAGAACTATAAAATATTGCTGAATAAAATTATGGGGTCAGAGGACCTAAATAAACAAAAAATAATACCATATTCATGACTCAAAAGAAAAACAATATGTACAGTAAAGTTTGAGGACTGACAAACTTCAAGATTTGTTATAAAGCAGTAAAATGGTGGTGGCAGAAAAGTAGCTAAATAGATCAGTGGAGCAGAATAAAGAACCCCCAAATGTGGTCATCAGGTCAACTCATCCTCTCACCAGCCTTGTATGACAGAAGACAGCTGTTCCTGTCGGGCTCTTGGCTCCTCTGGACAGGGACAGCTCGGTGCATTCAAACCCTCGGCCTTTGGTTAGCAGCCGAGAGCCCAGCCACTCGCCAGCAGGGCTCCGTACCCTTACCTGGACAACTTGACTTCCTCTGTCACGGTAACGAGTCAGGTTAATGAAGAAAAGACAGTCTTTACAACAAAGGACAATTGTATATACAATTGTATATGCATATGGAAAATTAAAGAACCTCAATTCATATTTTGTAAATTTTAAGAATGTATGGAATTAACTCATAATGGATTGTAGAGGTCAATATGAAAGTTGAAGCTAAAACTTGTAGAAGAAAACTTTTGTGACTGTGAGTTTGTCATGTTTCCTAGATATGATCTCAAATGCATGATTTTTTTTTTTTTTAATTTTAGGCATCACTGCCCTCAGGTGGTGGGAGTAGGAGGCCCAGCCTCTGCTCCTGGGAGCTGGAATTGAACCTCCATCCCAGTGGGCCGCAGTCCCGCGCACAACCACTACGCCACCGGAGCTCAGCCTCAAATGCATGATTTTTTAAGTTAAACTTCATCAAAATTTAAAACATCTGGGCTGAGCCCCGGTGGCGTAGTGGTTGTGCGCGGGACTGCGGCCCACTGGGACAGAGGTTCAATGGACCTCCTACTCCCACCGCCAGAGAGCAGTGATGCCCAAAAACAAAAACAAAAAAATTTAAAACATCTTAAAACACTGACATAAAATGTTTCACTTCTCATCCTAATTTGATGAACCAGAATTTATTGTTAATATGCCTTGGTAAATTTTATTTAAGACCCATCATCCTGTCTAAAAGAAGCCCTCATGCATTGTGAGGTAGGCATTGAGCCACGAACCACAAAATGGACCATTCAAACCCACCAGCCATTCCTGAGGAAAAAGACTGGCTGCTCCTACAAAGACTTACGGACTCAGTCAGGGTGCAGTGCAGCCACGATGAAACATACAACTTTCCTCTGGCTCTTTAATGATTTTCCTCTCCTCTTCTCCCACCCCCCCATCATGATCCCAATTCTACCTTACAAGTCCGGCTAGACCAGAAGCGTACTCTGGTACAGACAGGAACTGGAAACACAGGGAATCCGGGAGTGGTGAGAGTGGCGATACCGGGTGGGGGAGAAAGAGGGAGCCGATGACAATCATCTACATAGAACCCCCTGCCTGGGGGACAAACAGAAGAGTGGGTGAAGGGAGACGTCAGACAGTGTAAGACATGATAAAAGAGTAATAATTTATAAATTCTCAAGGATTTATGGGGATGTGATGAGTTGATACCATGGACTCAAATAGAAAATATTTTGAGAATGATGATGGCAATAAATGTACAAATGTGCTTGATACAACATATGTATGTGTGGATTGTGATGAGAGTTGTGTAAGACCCCAATAAAATGATTAAAAGTAAAAAATATTTATTAGAATAAGCCCTCAGAAGCCCTCTGCAGAGACTCTATGAATCCAAACCTGCTCGATGGCAGAGCCGTAACAGATTTGTGTGTGTGTTCGTGGTGATAGGGGGACTAGTTGGTGGCAGAAGTAGAACTAGATTCCCGACTTTGTTTGCCTGTGTAGTCATTTTTTATCATGTCATATTCATACTGATATTTTCCATGTGACGTAGTTTTTATTTACAGTGAATCAGATAAGCAAATGAACTGTCATCAAGTTGAAAGTTTATTTATCTCTTATACTTTATTTATCTCTTATGCTTATTTATCTCTTATACCAAAAGGAAATCTTTATAAATAAGATTTGGAGGTTAAACACAGACAGTAACTCAGTGTGTATCTCTTTTATAGTCGACTGAGTCAAAGACCAACAGCCGAAGAACTGGAACAGAGAAATATACTGCAACGTAAGTCAATTGTGGAAATCAAGTTGTGCAGATTCTCTTTGCATGTTCCCGACTTGAATGTGCTGCACAAAGAAGAAAAGCATTGCTAGGCGAGCCAAGCAGAGAGCAGTCCAGCCGGAGAAAACTGGATAACATTTCCTTGAAGAAATGTAATTCCCCTCAAGCTTCCTTTGGAAGATACCATTGTGTGTAGAATGCTGGGAGACGCCTCAGAAGGTTTTGTTATAAAGTTCTCTCCGGATCCTGGGACTGCCAGGGCGTTTGGGGGCATTTGAGCACACAATAGGTGTGGTCCAGCTGTCTATCTTCAAGGAAATAAGATACGAGATTTTGCACGTGGAAGGAGCCTTCCTGTTCCTTGGGAGATCTGAGAACTAGAGTCTAAAACAAATCCCACGTACAGCAAGTCTTCCTGCATCTATGACCCTTACCCCTTGAGATTTTTATTATCCATTTGTGCCCTGTGTATCTTAATTAAATTTTTTGATATGGTGTTTTTAACCTAGTACAGATTTGTTTTACCTTTTCTGGTTATAGAGTGAAAATTGGCCATAAAAACCTACTCAGCGGCTGAGCCCCGGTGGCGTAGTGGTTGGGTGTGGGACTGTGGCCCACTGGGTTGGTTCAAATCCAGCAGCAAGACTGGGCCTCCTACTCCCACCACCAGAGGGCAGTGATGCCCCCTAAAAAAATTGAAAAACAAAAGCTAAAAACCACCTCAGTGAAGAGATGTCGTCTTCCCAAAAGATAGTTGTGTACATACTCAATTTCTGACCACTAACCCCCACCCTACTCTTGGTCGGTTTTTGATGTGTGGCAGCTTTTACAGACCCGTCACATTAAACTGTGAGCCCCGCGCTTGTTCTAAGTGCTTTCTCTGGAGCAGGGCTCAACAAACTGCGTCATAACAAGTAAATCTGTTCAGCTTCACAGGCGAAGAAATAAAAAGGAGGGTATTGTGGAATGTGGCCATTTGAAACTGAAGAATCTTCTTAGCTAGTGGGCAGTTAACATACAGACAGCTGACCAGCCTTGGCATCTTCGGGTGCTGGCTTCTTGACTTGACTGTTTGCCAAGAAAATGGTCATTAGCCATCTCCACAGTTTGTATTCTGATTCAGAGCCTGTAAGACATAGCTGAAGTGTAGTTACTAAAAATTTAGGCAGCGTTTCATTCGTAAGTCATCATTTTTCTTTATTACTTTCAATTTTAGCTAAAAATGAAGCTGATCGTCAGGCTGAAAAGCGAGAGATCAAGCGTCGCCTCACTAGAAAGGTACTGTCACCTGTGTGTCTGGTCACCCGCCTTCTGACGACTGGGACGCCATGGAGTCGATGACATGTTTCCTACAAAAAAATTAGCTAGCCTTGAAGTGCCAAAGAGCGCGCCGAAAATGAGAACAGGCTACAAATAAAGGAAGCAACACATTATCAAGAGCAGTTCTTTTTTTTTTTTTTTTTTTTTTTAATGTTTGTACAAGTCCTGGCACAAGAAGATGCCAATACATATTTGATTAATACATTTTCTTTTTTCTTTTTTCTTTTTTGATGGGGGGAGGCATCACTGCCTCTGGTGGTCGTGGGCGCGACCCAGCGCCGCTCCTGAGAGCCCCCGCTGGATTTGAACCGCCAAGCCTGCGGGCTGCAGTCCTGCACTCAACCACTGACACCACCGGGGCACAGCCCTGATGAATACAGTTTCATTCTCCTTTGGTAGATGTAAGCTCTAATCATAGCCTATTGCAGTGTCGACAGTAACAAGATGGTGTAGTGCACAGTTTTGTAAAGCAAGCTGGTTATTGGCTAATCAAAGGAAGAACTGCCTTGAACTGACCCTTAGTAAAACCTAAGTAGTGTCAAAAACCTGATTTCTTTCTGGTGCAAAACTACTCGGATCTTTTCTGTTCCAGGCCCATGTGGGCTTTTAAAGCCTAGATTTCATCCCTCACTTCTCCCTGTACTGGGTTACAAGGAGCCCTGGCAGGGCTGTGCGAGAAGCATTGGGCTGCTCATTACAAAGTTGGCAGGCCAACCCTACCTGCTACCCCAGGAGAGAAAGGCCGGCTTCTTGCCTCCCATAAAGATCAACGGTCTCAAACCCCTCTAGAGAGGCCGTGTAAGGCAGAGTCAACTTAATGGCAGTGACTTTGACTTTTTATAATTGCCTCCCATATATTCTGATCTGTTTAAGTCCTCTTCCTGATTCCCTCACTTCTGCTCTTTGCGAAGCCAGAGTCAGTGTCCTTGTGAAAGTGAGGTAGGCGCTCTGGAGGCACTTAGTGCCGTCAGACTCAGCAGCCTGAACTCCTGATGTTTATAGAGATACTGCCTTGGAGATTATGTTCAAAGGAATTTTTCCCTTGATCTTATCCACTAATAGACGTTGCTTTCATTTTCAATGTGTACATTTTCTGGTGCGTTTGTATCCCTTCCCATAAAGAGTAAAAGCTTTGCTGTCCAGAATGTGGTTCACAGACAAATTCTCAGGCCTTAGCCCCGTCCCACTTTGTAGCCTTAAGCGCTGAGTTGGGAGACGCGCTGGACGAGAGCAGTGGTTCTCGATGTTATCTGTGTACTGAGGAGCTTATTAAAAAAAAAAATCTGTTGTGTCCAGATTCTCTGGGAGTCGGACACAGGCATCAGGCATAGTCACAGCCCCCAGCTGGTCCCAGTGTGCACTGAGGGAGAGAGTCGGGAGTTAGGGGTCATTGGAAGTGGTGATCGCTGCCTGATTCCAGGCCCAGCAAACGAAGAAGTTCCATTTCTTTCAGCTCAGTCAAAGGCCAACTGTGGCCGAACTGCTGGCCAGGAAGATTCTGAGGTTTAACGAGTATGTCGAGGTAACAGACGCCCAAGATTATGACCGACGCGCCGACAAACCTTGGACCAAACTGACCCCGGCTGACAAGGTATCTGGAAAGCCTGCTTCTTGCATTGTATTTTCCTTATGTGAAGGATCCCGCACGCTTCACTGTGTGTCGGAGTCCCGGTGCTCAGCTGCTAACCTGCAGGAAGCAGTTAGAACCCACCGTCAGGTGGCTTCTGTGCCGGGGAGCCCGGAGGCCCTTGTGCTCCCCCTGCAGGTTTGCTGGGACTCAGAAGGGCCTCAGTGGGTGGGCGGGGGGGGGGGGGGGGGGGGGGGGGGGGGGGGGGGGGGGGGGGGGGGGGGGGGGGCAGGAGATGCCAACTGAAGTCACGGACAGTCACAGACAAAGCTTCAGGTTTTCAGACGGCATTAAATTTCAAGTCAGGATGCAAATCTGTAACCGAAGAAAAGAGAACCTGCAGCGTCACAGAGGACAGAAAAGAACTTGGAGAAAAGCAAAGCGCATCAGATGTGTCTGGGGGATAGACTTGAGTGACTCTGCAGTTTACTATTGTAATGAGGAGAACATTTTCTCATCTGTGATACTATAAAAGCTAGAATCTCCATGACACGTTCTGTTCTTTCAAGGATTTGATTAAATGGTGAGTTTTGAGTTCTTAGGAATGGCATTGGGAAAGATGTTAAAGAAGCAGGCTCAGAGCTGAGTTCCCGCTGTTGACCTGGCTTCTTCCCCTTCTCTTGGTTCCCTAGTGAGGGTTGGGTGACTCAGAGAGTAATGACGGTTAAGAAGAGATGGCAAATCTCACTCCTAGAGTGAGGCAAATAGCAGACAGTACAGCGTGTTTGTTTTGTCTCCACAGGCTGCCATAAGGAAAGAGCTGAATGAATTTAAAAGCTCCGAGATGGAGGTTCATGAAGAGAGCAAACATTTTACACGGTAAGACTCCAAGACCCCCCAACATTAGGAGCTACGTGAAGCCCCTGAAAACGTGCACAGAAGCACATAAGTCAGAGAGGCAGGGCTCTGTAATTAGCTGTAAGGAGGATGGATGCTCGCTGGTGATCGCAAGATGCAACCTTGAGAGAAAGATGAGAAAAATTATTCTGAGTGTAGCACTTAATGTGTATTTTCTTATTTAACCTCTAACAATATGCAGCTCATAATGACATCTCCATTTGTGGGTGAGGGCACTGAAACTCAGGAGCGTGAAGTGAAACTGCTGGCGAGTTGGAGGAGCAGGCTTGGGAGAGGAAGGGGCAGCTCTGGGACTGGAACCCGCCCCCGCTTCTCTGTGAGGCGGTTCTACGAGACTGAAAACAGCCGTCTCTTTTCCTCGTTTCAATTCTTTCTAGCACAATTTATCTTACCAGTTCAGAAGATAAACCTCGTGACTTAGCTATCTCTTTGCCAAGGAAGCATTTGATTCATAATTACATTTGTTGTTGTTGTTTTGGTTTTTTTGGGGGGTGGGACATCACTGCCCTCTGGTGGTGTGGGAGCTACCCAGCGCTGCTCCTGAGAGCCACTGCTAGATTTGAACCGCCAAGCCCGCGGGCCACAGTCCCGCACTCAACCACTTACGCCACCGGGGCTCAGCCCCATAATTACATTTTATGTTAAGGATCCATCCAATATGTAAACATCAGCCAGCCGCAAATGAAATTAATGTGAAAGTCTCCTTTTTGGTCAGACTTGTCTTGAGCTATAATTAGTGTATCATGCAGTTCAGTCGTTCAGAAAGGCTAAAGGGTTGTGCAGTGACCCCACACTCAACTTTGGAACACTCTCTTCCGTCTTGTACCCGGTGCTGTTGACGACTCATTTCCACCCACCCCGCCCTTCCCTCCCGAGCCCCCAGGTAATTACTAATCCAGCTGCTTTCTTCCTAGAGCCTCCCATCCTGACTTCCCTGTACAGAAAAACATGCACAACAAAGACCCACCAAAAAAGGACCCACGACAAGGACAAAAGAAAATGTTTTAAAATTAGAATTCAACAAGGCTGGGTAGCTCTCACAACCACCAGAGGGCAGTGATAGCCCCCCCAAAAAAAATAAAATAAAGTAGATAATTAATCCAAAGGGAGCTCTAATTACAAGGTGTTACATTCTAACCTAAGTACAGCAGCTAAAATCTCTTTTACAATGCTTTCTGATATTTGAACAGTTCACCCAGGAACGCTGCAAGTGAATTTGGAGCTTTAAAAGTGTCTATATGATTGTCAGAGCATTTATGAAGAAGTTAACTATAAGAAGATGTGATAACAAAGATGAACTTTGCTATAAAAAGAACAAGGAAAATTGAAAATAAGGTTTTTTCAAGATATCTTTCCTTTGTAAATACCCACTCCTCAATTACTAGCATGGTTTGGTTCTAAAAATTAGGTCCTTGGCCTTAAAGGAAAATAGAGTGTAGCCATATCAGATCACCAAAAGGAGGAGATTGCTGATTTGTAATGATGTATATACACATAACTACAAGATTATTATATTACATAACTGCAATATCACATCATTCCATAACTGCTGAGGATCACGGTCATACCAAGCCGACTTGACATATAACTTTAACAGTCACATCCAGTTTTGCTGTACACCTCAGCATTCATTGCGCCAGAAATGCAATGTCAGTGCACAAAAGAATTGCGTAGTACATTTTTACTGAAATGTGCTACTAGTAAAATAATCGATGAGTAGGGAACAGGAGTACGGGTACACTGTCATTTTAACCCCAGACTTATTTTGTCCTGAGCGCCGATGCCCAAGAACCGCAAAAACACCACTCAAGACACCAAACTGCAAACACGAGTGACGCACGTTGCCTGTCTACCAGGAGTTATTAGTCTAATCTGGAAAAGAGTTCATATTACTAAACGCAATGCAATCAGTATACAATATAAACACCTCACTGTGTCTACCGGGATTTACACCTCAGCCCGACCACTTCTTAGCAGTGTCGGTCTTAGTTATTTTTGTTAGCACACTGGTCATCAAATGCTATAGGGACCACAGATGAAGGGCCAGGACAAGGTCACACTAAAGGAAGGCTCAGAAAAGGTGACACACAATGAGGCTTTGGAAAGTTGGGGGGGCTGAGCCCCGGTGGCGTCGCGGTTGAGTGCGGGACTGCAGCCCATCGACTTGGTGGTTCAAATCCAGCAGCAGCACGACTGGTCCTCTCACTCCCACCAGAGGCCAGTGATTGGCCGCACCCCCCCAAAAAAAAAAAGTCTGTGGAAAAATTCTATTATCTCTTACTTCGGGTTTTCCGCTCACTTCTTGAAGCCCTCGTGTGGGCTGCTCCTTACGTCTGGAAGGGAGCTTACCTGGCTGAAAAGGAGGCGCTAGCAGTAAGCAGAGCCATCCGCGAGGCCGTGGGAGGTCGGAATGCCGGATGTTGATGGGGAGCAGAGGGTGTGTGCAGGAAGATGAGCCCCCAAAGTGGGTCGAGGTGACACATGAAAGATTTTTAAAACTGTTAGGTGAGGGTGTTCACGTCATTGGAGCCTCCGGGCAGGGAATTCTGTCTCTGGCGCTGTGCTCTGGCGGCCGTGTGGAAGCCGAGGGCGCTTACAGAGGGGTGCAAGCGTTGCTGGCGACTGGCAAAAGGGCAGGGACAGTGCGAAAGGGACTGGGGAGACATTTTGATCATCAACAAGATTTGATCAGAACAGACAAGGCCCCACGGTCTGTTAGATGAAGAATAGCCCAGTCACCATCACGCTGCTGTCGAGAGACAGCGACCCCGCGTGTGTCAGAGGAGAGCCGTGCAGCGTCCATGTGTGGCCTTTTCTAACTCGACTGCCAGCCCTTTCTTCAGAGATACCTCTGGGCGGAATCGAACAACCAACACTTGAGGGCCCTGAACTACATGCGGGTTACACTGTAGGACCTTTATTCCGTCATGATGTGCTGAGCACCTGCTATCTGAGAGGAGGCCTGGTGGTGTAGTGGTTACGATTGGACCCCGAGCCCCCAGCCCACTCGCGGGGAGAAAAGAGGAGGCTGGCTACCCCGTGAAGGAGCCCACAGCGCAGTTCACCGCAAATCAGAATCGACTCCCGAGCACTCAGTGAGACACTGTCAGCAACTATGGTAGTTGGATCAAGAGAAAGGCAGGCCCTGCCTCCAAATAACTTACATTCTAAAAGAGAAAAGCAGACCGTAAGCATGTTAAAAATAAATTACATACTTGAGACAATAATTGGATATTCAGCCTTAGAGTTCAGGAGAAAAGGAATACTTGAAAATACAGGTTTTAGGCTGAGCCCCGGTGGCGTAGTGGTTGTGCACAGGACTGCGGCCCACTGGGACGGAGGTTCAATTCCAGCAGTGGGGCTGGGCCTCCTACTCCCTCCACCAGAGGGCAATGATGCCTAAAAAAAAAAGAAAAAGAAAATACAGGTTTATGAAATAAGACAGTGGGAAAAACATTTTCATTCATAGGGTGGGCAGAGGGGAGAGAATCAGAAAAGTATCTTGAGGAAAAGCAGTGACGAGGAAGAAAGAAAACTCAGGATTCATAGCCTCGCGGGAGCCCAGAGTTTCTGAGAGAGAGGGGAGGGGACATGGGGTGCTACAGGAAGGGAAGGCAGAGTTGGCTGTGTTTTTGAATGAGGGCGTAGCATTTCACTCCTGCAGATTCAACAATAACAAAGCAGTCTACATTCACTGGTAACTTGCCTCTGTGCTCCTCTGTCTTAGCTACCATCGCCCATGATGCTGAAATCGGGGAGAACTGAATGACAACCCTGAACCCGGCAGCTTTGCTGCTTCGTCCTCCAGCGTGACATTGAGGGACGTCAGTGCCTCCCAGGCCACCCTGGACCCCCGGGTCTAGTTCAGGGCGAAACAGCACTTCTATGAATGTAGCATTTCACTGGAATGGATTTTCCTGTGCTGCCCTTGGGGCACAACTGTCTGTATTTTTTCTCTTTTTACATTGCCCCGTATTTGAGGGGTCCCCTCACCTGCCACCAAAGTCCCGGGTACTCTGCAAGTTTCGGTTTTTATTGGCTGCACCACACCTCGCCTCAAGATGACCGACCGCCTGTGCCATAGCGCAGTGCACACCGTTGGCCTGACCTCCCGTGCCCTTGTTGTGAGGCCACTTGGTGGGCACTGCGTTCAGCCATCAGTTCGGACTGACAGTGGGGCACGCGTCTTCTGCTGCCCCCACCTCCAAGGGACGCTTTCGCACCTCCAGGGGCACCGGCCTGGCAGTTGAAAAGCAGCATGCTCCTCTTGCCTGGGAGCCTGGTGGCACAGCGGTTAAGCACTGGGCCGCTAACAGAACGATCAGCAATTCACACGCACCATCGCTCGTGGGAGAACGATGTGACAGTCTGTTTCCATACAGATTGATAGCCTTGGGAACCCGAGGCAGCAGTTCTCTTCTGCCCGGTGAGGTCACGTGAGTTAGGGTTCAGCTCAGCCACAGTGGGGCGAGGACCTCTTAGGACATAGCCATATATCCCTCCTTCAGCTCTCAAGCCTGGAAAGAAACTCAGGAGCCCGTCTGTGTCCCCTCTGGCGCGTCGATTCCCCCTAATTTTTTTACAAGAAGTTGTAAAGAAGTGTGGAGACTTGTGTACTCTCTCTGAAAAGTTAAGCTGCAACTGGGTTTAAAGTCATAAAATAAGAAAGTATATATTTCCTGTATACAAAAACAAAATTTAAATAACTTCCATAGTAATGCCAACTTGGCAGAAAAAGGACTGAAATTGCACAGACTGCGGTGCTTTATGTGTACCAAGTGATCATTCTGCTCACTGCCCGGGGCTGGCCCTCCTCCAGGTGTGGCACTTCTGTAGGAGGCCTGCGATGACCCGAGGGATGTGGGCTGCAGGGTAGCACGAGACTTTCCAGGAAACAGCGAGAGGGGCCTGGTCAGGATTCCTCCTCCCCCTCCTCCCCCTCCTCCTCCTCCTCCTCCCCCTCCTCCTCGGCTCCCTACAGGAGCCTCTTGCTGCCCGTCCGGCAGTTCCCGCCCCTCCCCTCCTCTACCAAGCTCTAGCCACTGTCCTTGTTGCCCGGATGTCAGCCCAAACCCACCTCCTTTGTATTTGTGATGTAGCTAATAATATCCCGAAACACAGCCTTTTCACTTCTCTGATTTTTGTAGAAAAACATACAGCCTCACTGTTTCCCTCTAATTCCCTCTAATGCACACTGTTTCCCTCTAATTCCCTCTAATGCACACAAGGTGGAGGAAACAACCATTCCTGCACTTGAAGGTGGCTTTTTCTCTAGTGGTCAGGGAATCTTAACGGCTTACTAGGTTTCTTCCGATGTATTCTGTGCTCCGTGCCTTTAGTTCTGTTTGAACTCCTGCCCTAGAGTTTTCCTTCTTTTTTTTTTTTGGTCACCTTTCACATCAGCATAAAATTTGGCAAAGAATCAGAATATTAGATCAAAACAAAAAAAGTTGAAGTGATTTTAAAAGGCACTCTCTTTTGGCTGGTAAGAAGCCGCCCAGAGAATGTGTGTTTCTCGGTTCCCATCCTCCAGACAACTCCAGAGAGACTGGGTCTGCAGCCCGTGGAACTCATGGCCATTGAGGAGATCGGAGGGGAGGGCAGTGTATCGGTGGTGGCTGACCACACATTATCTGCTAACTTCTCCCCTTTCCTTCCTGTTGGCTTGAAAACTCACTGCCTGATGCCAGCATCTTCGTGGTGTGATAGGACGATTTGAAATCCTTCCTTTTTCTTCACGTGCCAACCTCGAAACAGATGGTCTGCCGTCTGTGTGCCACCCAGGGAGTTCATTGTCTTTCATCGCTTCTGTGCTCCTTCGAAGCAAGACACTTTGGGGAGGTCAAGTCTTTCTAGGTGTTCTGTTGTATTAATAAATCCTTTTTTTTTCAGTACCTGTAATTAACAATTCACAATCATAATGTAAAAAAAATAAAAACGCGATGTATCGTACTTCAAGATATTTTCGTGATGTACAGAATCTCCTTGTAAAATAAATAATTGTGTTGTATATCAGTCTTCATATCAATATTAATTATTAAAGTATTTTAAAATTACATGTAAAGCATTTGTATTTTTCAAGCCCTTCCCTATTCCAAATTGACTCTAAGCTATTTTTTTAAAGGACCTAAACTAGGACATGAGACACTCAATGAGAGGTCACTGAGGTAAAAAGAATACTAGAAAGGACATTAAATATAGCCAGAAGTGAAGGTTGTTCCTGTTTGTGACTGTGCATGTGTATGAAAAGAAAACATAAGTGAGGAAGCCAACGTGAATGCCATCCATGTGCTACGCTGGCTGCTCTTTCCCAAAGTCTTACTTCCCCAAGGTGAAAGCGAATTATGTAACCACTCCGTGTATTTGACCGCTCTAGCCCCTCTCCCAGGGCTTACCAAGGCAGCACACAGTGGCCTTCAGGATGGCGTCACGAAAGGACGGTTGCTGTAGTGCACGTCTCTCTGGCCAGCAGCCCAGTCAGTCAGAGGGTCTCAGTAATGACCCACTTCCTGTCACTTCAGAGAGTGGCCTTGTGTGTCGCATGTTACCTTTTACCCAAGGGCGAAGCCAGCACTCGAAAACTGCTCAGGTCACCAGCTTCCCACAGCTACAGTGTCCCAGGCCCCCAGACCCTGTGATCCACTCCCGCTAGGGGTTTGGTAAATCCACAAATAAAAATAGCCCGGGCCAGACTTCTATGTTTCCACAGTCTTCCTCCCATCATTGTGTGTACATATAATCCACAGTCAACACACAAAACGCAGCTTCAATGGGGACCTTTCCTGGAGATCCTAAAAGCTAAAACAACATTTGCGGGTGAGTTGTGTTCAAGTCAGTAACCCTGCAGGGCGCTAGAAGCACTCCGACGGGTTTCCATCAGAGGGACTACCTCTAGGTCAGCGGTTCTCACCCTTCCTAATGCTGCCGCCCCTTCATTCAGTTCCTCAGTGTGGTGACCCCCAACCATAACCTTGTTTCCGTTGCTGCTTCATCTCTGTCGTTTTGCTGCTGCTGTGAATCAAGCAACCCCTGGGACCCACGTCATTCTGCTCCCACCACCAGCTGGTCTCCAAGGGCAGCCCAGAGTAACCATTCTGCCCTCAGGTTCCTCTAAAAACTTCATGAAGTGGGAAATTGATTTTCTCTCCGCCATCCAACACAAAGTGAACCACCAAAATCACCCTGAAGTCCATCCAGGTAATCTCACAACAGTGGAATGAGAGTTCCTCTGGTCTTCCAATGAGAACTCTTCAAAATGAACCTCTCCTAGTGTCTCACGTGGCTGCATAGTCTCACTCGTGGAGCCGGCTGTGTTTTGGGAGATGTTTGGAACCTACGTGCTTCGATCTTATTCCCTGTTAACGGTGAACATCCAAAGTGCATCTACGGTGGCTTCACTCATAGTTTAATGATTTCTGGACCACATTCTCATGTAAGGTGGGGAGGGCAGGGCTTATAACAAACTTATCAACATTTGCCCATTTTCCAACAAAAAATGAATAGAGGAATCCAAAAAAACTCAGAGAATGAATTTCTTGGCTATGATGCTCACAGCACACCACATGTAGGAGGAAGTGGTAGAAACACAAACCAGACCTTGAACATATTAAAAATCAGTGACTATATTATTGATCTCTATTAAGCTGAGGCAAAAACAAAACCAGAAACTCAAGAATAAGAACCCCCACCTCATCTACCCTGAGACCAGAAGAACTAGATAGTGTCCAGATACACACTGAATTCTGATCAGGGCCACAATAAATGGACCCCGATAAAATGGGAGAAGAGTGAAGGAAGAGAAGCTCAAATTCAAAACAAAAAAAACCCTACTAGATGAGATGGAAGGACTCTCCAAAACTGTTGCCCTGATACCCTTCAAACGAAACAAGGTCGCCTCGCAGCTAAATAACAAATTGGCTCACAAAACAACACTGTACATCTATATAAAACCAAATGGTCAACAATTATTTTAAAACACGTGGAAATGGGAGCTGAGCCCTGGGGGCGTCAGTGGTTGAGTGCAGGACTGCGGCCCGCGGGCTTGGTGGTTGAAATCCAGCGACGGCTCTCAGGAGCGGCACTGGGTAGCGCCCACGACACCCAGAGGGCAGTGAGGTCCAAAAAAATAACAAACACGTGGAAATGTAAGGGAACAATTTGTCCAGAAATTGTTGAATGGAAACCTAAGCTGCTGTTGCGTACACCCTCAATAAAAACAAGTATTCTTAGAGAATATTTGGCAACATGTACAAATATGCTTGATACAAATGATGTATGGAGTGTGATAAGAGCTGTAAGAGCCCCCCCATAAAACCACTGGAAAAAAAAGTATTCTTAAAATTTTGCAAACGATGGTTCTTTGCCGCATCTACTGTGAGAATGAAGACCATTCTCAGCAACCAGACAGTCGATATTCAGGAGAAGGTCGACATTTCCCTGAAGGGGTGCCTGGTCATGGTGAAGGGCCCAACCCAGCGGAGGGACTTCAATCACATCAACGTCGAACTCAGCCTCCTGGGAAAGAAGCGGAAGAGGCTTCGAGTTGACAAATGGCGGGGAAATAGAAAGGAACTGGCTACCGTCCGCGCTATCTGCGGTCATGTACAGAACATGGTCAAGGGTGTACATTGGGCTTCCCATACAAAAGGAGGTCGGTGTACGCCCACTTCCCCATCAACGTGGTCATTCAGGCAAACTGGTCTTTTGTCGAAATCCGGAACTTCTTGGGTGAAAAACATATCCGAAGGGTTCGCGTGTGGACAGGTGTTACATGTTGTGTTTCTCAAGCCCAGAAAGATGAGTTCATTCTTGAAGGAAATGACATTGAGCTTGTGTCAAATTCAGCTGCTTTAATTCAGCAAGCCACAGCAGTTAAAAACAAGGATACCTGGAAGTTTTTGGATGGTATCTATGTTTCTGAAAAAGAAACAGTTCAGCAGGCTGGTGAGTAAAATCTAAGAGGTGTCCAGCTACAGTCTGGATGATTCCTTTAGACTTGTCTGTGATGGTTTGATCCAATCCAATAAAAAAAATTTCATTAGGCATCACTGCCCTCTGGTGGTGGGAGTAGGAGGTCCAGCCTTTGCTCCGTGGAGCTGGAATTGAACCTCCATCCCAGTGGGCCGCAGTCCCGCACACAACCACTACGCCACCGGGCTCAGCCCCGAATAAAATTTATGTAATGGAAAAAAAAATTGCAAACTATGGAGCATTATACTCCATACATGAATCAGAATCTCATTCACAAACAACAAATGGAGAGAAGTGAAGTCCTCCAGTGAAGTCCTCTCAGTCCAAGGCAGACTGTTCACATCCTGTGTCTGCTCAGAATGGTTTGTACAAATCACACGTACAGTACTCAACAAACATTAGTACAACTTGCGCTCCTGTCTCCTTCCCAAATGTGAGGTTGAGAGGACAGGAAAAAAGTCTCTGTTTTATTACAGAAACCCCAGTACCTAGCACAAAGACTCATCGCCTCCCTGTGAGTAGAACAGGGCAGTACTGCTCTGTGGCCTCCCCAGGCTGTAACTCTATGGGAATGAAAAACCCTCTTTCGTCACAGAAGCTGGTGGATTTGAACTTGCAGTTAGAGATGTACTAAAATACATTTTACACCTTTGCCAAGGTCATTTTTAGGTGATTGTCTCCTAAGCCCGTATGGTCAAGGAGAATTACCCCACAGGGTTTTCTGGCAGGTGGCCATGTTTCTAGGTAGACACACCGTTTAGCTTAGCAACTGAGCCCCTCGCTGTTTATGCCCCCTACCCCCTACCCGGGCTTCTCAATACACACCAATTCCTTAACCACGTTTCTACTCCAGCCGTGATGAAACATGAACTGGTTTTGTTTTTCAATAATTTTACTGGGGGCTCCGGTGGCGTAGTGGTTGTGCGCGGGACTGCGGCCCACTGGGTTGGAGGTTCTGTTCCAGTTCCCAGGAGCAAAGGCTGGGACTCCTATTCCCACCACCGGAGGGCAGTGATGCCTAAAAAAAATCAAATAAAATAAAAGTGAAAAAAAAAATTTTACTGGGGGCTCTTACAGCTCTTATAACATTCAATACATCATTTGCATCAAGCATATTTGTACACATGTTGCCATCTTCATATCCAAATATTTCCCACTTGAGCCCTTGGTATAAGTTCCTCCTTCCCCCTCCTTTTTTTATTTATTTTTTATTTTTTAATTTTCCCCCTCCTTTTTTTAATATAGACTTTATTGGAGGCTCTTACAGCTCTTATAACGCAATACATCGTTCGTATTAAGGATTCCAGACGTGCCTCTGCCTTTATATTAGGTTTCTCTTTTTATTTTAGGCAGTTCGTCTACAAGCACTTCCGTCCGATTTATCTAGCATGTATCGGATGCTTTTACCTGCAACAAAACACATTCACTTCTGTGCAGACGGTTGACCGTCCTCAAGATCTCCTTTTCGATTTTGCATACCTAGCTTACCGAAGTGCTTGGGGGTGGTTTACCTAAAGGCGTCAACGGCACCTGGGACTGAGTGCGCAGAAGGAGATGTGGGAGTGGCTCCAGGTGCGGAGACCCACCCAAACCCACTTTCCCTAAGTCGCTGGCGCTCAGCCCCGCAGCGCCTGTTGTATTGCACAATTGTGCCGCGAGAGGGCGCCGGCGAGCGGTGGGCGGAGCTAACCTGCCCTCGACTCCCCGCAGCCGTAGCGGGTTTCTGGCTCCTTCACTGCGCATGTTCCGGCGCAGGCGCAGTAGCCGTTCCTTCACCGCGTCCTTCGGCTGAGGGAGCCTGGGTTCTTTATCGTCGATTGGCTTGCGGGAAGGGCGAGCGTCGGTGAGTGTCGGGGCTGCGTGGCCTCCCCTGCTCCCCTCTAGCGCCCCGGCCTGCCCAGCGCCGGCCTTTGCGGCGAGGCCGCCACGCGGAGACGCGCCCGGGCGCCAGTGGCCGAGGGCCTGCCCTGCCCCCCGGGCCGCGGGCACCGCCGCCTCCCGCTCGTCGGGCTCCGAGGCCGCCGCCCCCACGTCCCCGTGGCTTCTTGGCGCCCCGGGGGCCCTGCCTCCCCCGATGGGGCGCCCGCTCCGCTGGGGACGTGCCCGACCCCCTCCGGGGCTTAGGGCGGCCCTGAGTGGAGACGCGCCTGGCTGGTGTCCCCAAGCTGGCGTTGCTGATTGCTGTGAGGTGACGGTCAAGCCTACCGTATAGACTCGTGTATACACCAAGTTTTTAGCACCTTTCTAATGCAGCTTTTGTGGTAAGCTTTGGTGCCGTGGCGGCTGTCTGGGCTTATACTCGAGTATATACGGTACCTTGCTCCCCAGATTTCTCTACCCATGTGGAAGCCCACAGTCCTTCCCCCATGACTCCCTCCCCTCTTGCCGTGTTTGATCCTTCTTCGCCATGCCCACACCCAACTGACAGTAGGGGCAGGACTGCAGTGATTCGCCGGGAAGGTAACGAGTTGCAATTTGGCATCAGAAATGCTGATGACACTTGGTCAGGACAGCCTCGCTTCAGCCATCCCGCGAAACTGTTGGCGCTGCCGAGTAAGAGCCCGAGGGGCACCCCCCTCTGCCCCCAGCATCTGCCCAGCGGCGCTCGACTCTCGTCCCCCGTATCATGAGCTCTGCCTGCAAGCCTCCTTGTTGAAGGCATTCAGTTCTGCAGCCGCGTGGGCGTTGTGCCCAGCGTTCTGGCTCTTGACCCTCCCGTTGCCGCTGCTCAACTGTCAGCTCCGACTCCTGCATCAAGGAGGTTCCAGAAGCAGTGGTCTTGGGGTACCAAAGATGAGCTCCCTCCCTGACCTTTCGTAATGGTACTGAACTGTTCCCCACTTCCTAATTCTAAAGGGGCTGTTTTCATACCAGCTGGATGGCAAAGTTGACCAAACCCCAAGTTAGAGTTTTAAGTCTCGTGTGTGTGTGTGCGTGCTGCTGAAACGAGCACAGACTTTTAAGTCCTTACAGTCACAGTTAAGACCCTGTTAACAATCACAACTGAATCATGTCAGCATCCTTCCCCCACTTCTTTTACCCAGACTCCTTAGGGAAAAAAAAACACACCCATCTACTTGACCCCATCCATTGTTTTGTTTTTTATTAAATCGTTTTATTGGAGGCTCGTACAGCTCCCATCACAATCTACACATACATCCGTGGTGTCAGACACTTCTGTATATTTGTTTCCCTCATCATTCTCAAAACATTTGCTTTCGGGCTGAGCCCCGGTGGCGTCGTGGTTGTGCGCGGGACTGCAGCCCACTGGGACGGAGGTTCAATTCCAGCTCACAGAGCAAAGGCTGGGCCTCCTACTCCCACCACCAGGGCAGTGATGCCTAAATTTAAAAAAAAAAATTATTTTCTACTTGAGCCCCTGGTATCTGCTCCTCATTTTCCCCTCCCTCCCCGTCCCTCCTTTCCCCTGAACCCTTGATAATTTATAAATTATTATGTTATATCTTACACCATATAATGGTCCTTCATCCACTTCTCTGCTGTCCCTCAGCTAGGGAGGAGGTTACATGTAGATTCTTGTCATCTGTTCCCCTTCTCTACCCCACCTGCCCTCTATCCTCCCATTATTGCCCTCTCACCACTGGACATGAGGGGTTCTTCTGTCCTGGACTTCCTGTGTTTCCAGTTTCTATCTGAACCAGTGTCCATCCTCCAGTCCAGGATTTGTGAGGTAGAATTGGGATCATGATGGGGTGGGGGTGGGGGGACATTTAAGAACTAGAGGAAAGTTAGATGTTTCATCGTTGCTACACTGCTCCCTGACAGGCTCGTCTCCTCCCTCAGACTCTTCTGTCAGGGGATGTTCAGCTGTCTAAAGAGAGACAATGGCCCCACTCTACACTTCCCCAGATTCACAATGATAGTGACTTTTTGTTCTTCGATGCTTGACACCTGCTCCTGTCAACACTTTGTGATGGCACGGGCCGGTGTGCTTCCTCCATGTGGGCTTTGTTGCGTCTCAGCTGGATGGCCACTTGTTTATCTTCAAGCCTTTAAGACCCCAGATGCTGTATCTTTTTATAGCCAGGCACTATCAGCTTTCTTCACCACATTTGCTTATGCACCCACTTTGTCTTCAACTCTCATGTTGGGAAGGTGAGCATCTATCTCAGACTGCCGAATTATTAGAATAAAGTGTTCTTGTGTTGAGGAAGTACCTGTCCATCTGTTTGCTTAATACTAACCTATAAATATATGTACATAGGGCTGAGCCCCGGTGGCGTAGTGGTTGTGCGCGGGACTGCGGCCCACTGGGACGGAGGTTCAATTCCAGGTCCTCGGAGGAAAGGCTGGGCCTCCTACTCCCACCACTTGAGGGCAGTGATGCCCAAATAACCAAAAAAAAAAAAAAATATATATATATATATATATATGTACATAGATCTATTTCCCTTTCATCATATACAAATACATTTGCATATGTATGTGCTGTATTTAAATCTCTATAACTACTCTTTGCCTCTTAGTTCTTTTTTCTATTTCTTTTTACTTTCCTCTTGTCCCACTATTTATGTTCAGCCTTCATTTGCGTTTCAGTAGTTCCTCCCAGCTGCACTGTCCTTGATCCAGCCCTGCCAAGCCTCCTATATTCTCCTCACCCTCAATTTTTGGTCACTGGTTGGTTCCTAGTCCCTGTGTTTGTTAGCACTCACTTCCTTTTCTCCATCTCCCCCTCTCCCATGCCCTTCCGAAACTGTCATCTGTTTCTCTCTTCCAGCTTGTTTATCCCACCTATCCCTTCCAAATAGACATGCAGTGACAACAACAAGCACCCACACCAGACAAAAAACAATAAACAATAAATAAATAAATAAATAAATAAATAAATAAATAAATAAATAAATAAACAATAAAACAGCAAAAAGGCAACAGCAAACTCTACAAAATAGTTCAAGTTCTGTTTGTTGTCCTGCGTGAGTGTTTTACAGTTGACTCTGATGGGGCCCCTCCCCCTGACCCCACAGTCTATTTTTGGTATTCTCCAGGTACTTCATTGTTCTCCCCTTGCTGCTCTGTCCCACACCTCAGTGTCTGACTTGGCATGGCGGGCTCAGGGCGGACACCGTTCCCTCCTTGTGTCTGCAGTGTTGCCCTCTGTAGGGCTGGGGGTCAGTGAGGGGCGTTGTGTCTCTTGCTGGGGCCTACCCTATGGTCCTCTGTGTGCATTAGCTGCTTTGACTAGAAACATTGTCCTCAGGGCTTGATGGGTCAAGATGTGCTTCGCTCTTTTTCCCTCCCCCCTCATTGACTCCTGCCCCGCCCGTTTTTTGGGGGTGGGCCTTAGAAAGACTATAGCTAGAAGAGCCTTATCAGGTAAGCCATGATACCACAACTATTAGCCTTATATACGAAGTTCTTCTACACACTACATTGAGTCCTGTGATTCAGAACATTGTGCACTACATTACTTCATAGATACTGGTTATAAAATTATTTTAATCCACCTGCCACTCCTAGATGAAAGATGAGGCTTTCTACGCCAGTAAAAGTATTTTAATTCTGTTAAGTACTGATTACTGTTTCTGAATTTGATATAAACCGGGTTGTTTACTAAGACATTTTTGTAAGCATGTTGACAATTTCTTAGCTGTATTGTCCTGTTCTGTGATGAATGGTTTTTACTCAGCATGGTAAACCGGTGCTAAGATTTTCGCTTCTCTGCATTCTCACCACCATAAGGAAATGTAGTAGATAAGCCATAATAGAACAATGGCATTTTTTATGACAATTATTTAATGTAGTTTGGGACCAGTTAAAACAATTACTAACCTCAGTGCACTTAACTTTTTTTTTTTTTAGCAGAGCAATCTCAAGTCTGCGTCTGGACTCTGAGGTGAGTAAACTGAAAGTCGTTGGGGATATTCACCAAGTGAGAGTGTTGTCTGGCAGTATTACCTTTGAATGACTCGGTTCACAATAACTAGTGCCCTTCCAACCGGGACACTCCCGGGAGGTCACTCTCCCCGGGCTCTGTCCAGGTGGCGTGGAGGGGCTCAGGGCCCAGGGCCCCATGATATATGGTTCTTTTCCACAACATTGGAGATTGAGCTGGGCTGTGAACCTGCGCCTGCATATTCCTACAGTTTTTCAGAGTCCCCTGGACAGTGACTTGGGAGGCAAACCATGCAGGAAACATGTCCAGTGCATGTTGAGTTATTTTCATTGAAGCGCTAGCAGGAGTCTAAACGTATATAGATTTTTATGTTTTCATTTAGGAGAGGGATCTGCCTTACCTTTTGGACAGGACTCCCACACCCACCCCACAGACACCCCCCCCCTTTTTTTTAATACATAGCATTTTGGTACCTAAAGTTCAGTGTGCATATTTTCCGAAGAACCTGCAGACCCGAAAATTTTACTGCAAACCCAAGTCAATATTTGAGTTGGTTAAACTGACATTTAAAGTAAGTTTTAAGGATCATCACAGTAGAAAATAATCATACTAGGTTAGTGATGTAAAATTCAAGCCTTCAGAACTGCTGTGCAAAGGGTTTTTTAAACTGCATGGATTTTTTTTTTCCTTCAAGGTAAACACATATACTTAAATACTATATCGTGTCAGAACATCTCATTTGAGGCACTAAAGTAAGACATTGACTTGAAAAGAGCCTCTATCAGAGCAACATGAATTCTGCAAAGCTTGAAGCAAGAACAAACATCAAATTCATGGTGAAGCTTGGGTTGAAAAATGGTGAGATCATTGATGCTTTACAAAAAGTTTATGGCGACAGTGCCCCAAAGAAATCAGCAATTTACAAATGGATAACTCATTTTAAAAAGGAAGGTGCTGTTGAAAATGTAACCTGCAGTGAAAGCCCATCGACATCAATTTGTGAGGAAAAGAAAAATTGTCCTCCAATTGAAAAAGATTAAAATTAGCGCCAGAAACAATACCCAATACCACAGGCCTCTCACTTGGTTCAGCTTACACAGTTCTGCCTGCAAAAGTGAATTTGAGCTAACTCCATGGATGCCAAAACTATTGCACCCAGATCAGCTGAGGAAAAGAGCAGTGTTGAGACTGCAGCCCAAAGGGTTGACAGTTCAAATCCAGCAGGCGCAAGGCTGGGCTTCCTATGCCCCAGGACAGATGCCACAACAAAAAGCAGTGTTTGCGATGGAAATTTTTAATATGTTGGATCAAGAGCCTGATAAGAAAAGAACCTTTCTTAGAAGAATTGTTAGAGGAAATGAAACCAGTCAAAGCAATGGCTACCAAGAAGTAGAATGTAAAAGCTGACCGTCCAGTCAATTGCACAGGTTTGGGGAACAGAGCACTCGAGGCATTTTGCTTGTTGACTTTGTGGAAGACCAAAGAATAGTTTTTTAATTGCCATCGAGAGTTTATTCCAGCTTATATCAAGCCAACATGAGGATCACTGTGAGTCATAAACCTCTCCAGGACAGTGAGTTTGTGTTTTGTATTCTGGTTTTTGTGTGAGCATATTTTTTAAATTGTGTGTGTGTGTGTGTGTGCATATTAAGAAAGCCAAAATACTGCACTGACCTGGTTAAATGCCTGTGACCCTCAGTTACCTAGGATGAACTTAATAGCTAATAGCATTGTTTACAAGTATGTCTTGAACTTGATGGACCTTATATTGTGACAATGTATATTTTTTTCATCTTTTAACTCCATTTTTTAAACTAACATTTTGAGGTCTTGTATTTATAAAATAAAGATGAAAAAATAAAATAAAGATGATATTTGCATATTAGTGGGCATTTTGTTTCTTTTTTAGCTAAATCTCTATGAAAGGTACCAGGAAGCCACCTCTGGTTTATGTTTGATTGCTTGACCACTTTGTTAGCCCTGAGCATCTGCCTCCAGGTACCGACTTTGGAAGGTTGTTTAAATCCTTCCCACCCCTTATAAACTGTACCTGGCTAACATTGGCCAAGATAGTCGGTCGAGGACTAAATGAGTGAAATTTGGCTTGTTTGTTATGTATTGTGTCCTAATAAAAAAAGAATGCAGTAAAACTGTAATTCCATTTTTCATTATTGTTGGAAAGTGGTTTATGGGTGGCTCGATCGTGGGTGCCACCCAAACTTCTCACCATAGTGTCAGTTTTAATTCAACCACCCAATAGGACAGAAACCCCATAAGATTTCCTAAAATATAAATTTGTTTGTGTGTGGGCATCACTGCCCCCTGGTGGGAGTAGGAGACTCAGCCTTGCTCCTGGAGTGCTGCTGCTGGATTTGAACCTCCAACCCTGTGGGCTGCAGTCCCGCACTCAGCCACTACGCCACCAGGGCTCAGCCCGGATATATATATATATATATTTGGCGTTACTGCTCTCTGGTGGTGGGAGTAGGAGGCCCAAGCCCCACTGCTGGAATTGAACTCCGACCCAGTGGACCGCAGTTCCACGCACAACCAGTACGCCACTGAGGCTCAGCCCCCGGACATAAATTTTTATTGAAGCTAAAGGCTTCATATTTTCCTGCAGAAACAACTGGTGAGTCCATTGACTGGCTTTTTTTTGTTACCACCCCCACACGTCAAGTCATCTTAAATGGCTGTATATCCTGGGTCAGCCCACTGCCATCGATTGAGTTCCAACTCACCAGCCCTATTTAAGATTTCTAAGATTGTGATTGTTGAGGGCAACAAATGGTCTCATCTTTCTATGCAGAGCCTTGCTGTTTGCAGCCCAGTGCCTATCTTCACAGCACCACCAGAATATGGGTCGAGTCCTCACCGTAGATTCCAATTCTCAGTGACCCTGTAGGACAGTTAGAACTGCCCCATATTTCCAAGGCTGTAACTCAACAGTAACCAGCTGCCACAGTGTTCCTCCTCAGAGGCCTCAGTGAGTTCAAACCACCAACCTCTCAGTAGCCACCAGGTCCCTAACCTCCACATCATCAGGGCTGCTCCCACACCCTCCTGGCAAACAGGTGCTCGGTAAAGCCTTGCCACTCCAACCAGTGGTTTTAGGGGAAATATTCAGATCCTCGAGGTGGAACCTAGCAGAAATGCAGTCCCTCATGCCCAGGTAGCTGAAGCATCAAATGGCACAAGAAAACCACTTCCAGATTTCATGCCTGGTGTCCCATGCTGGTGGTTACTAACTTGGAATTGAACTACCTGTGTCAAAATCCTGACTGACACCACTTAACTTGCCCATGTGACTTTGGGCAAATTGCTCTCTCTGGCACAATTTCATCTGTAGAATGAGAATGATAAAGCTGGTAATGAGGATTAAGATGTGTAAGATGTACAGGAGCAAGACTGGGCCTCCCACTCCCACCAGAGGGCAATGATGCCTTCGCAAAAAAAAATGTGTAAGATGTTTAGTACACTTTGGCACATAGTACAATGGTTTGGTTAAAAAAAAAAAAATACAGTGCCTTTCCTCAAACAAAGAACTGGAGTTATAATAGCAAATTTTGGGGCTGAGTCCCGGTGGCGTAGTGATTGTGTGCGGAACTGCGGCCCACTGGGCTGGGGGTTCAAATCCAGCAGCGGCTCTCCAGGAGCAAGGCTGGGCCTCCTACTCCCACCAGAGGGCAGTGATGCCCCCCACCCCCCAAAAATAGCAAATTTTGTAGAATAAATGCAAGCTGCCAGTATTCATTGAATTACCAATTCTGGTATAACTACACTCAGAACCACTCTGCCTGACAAAAAGGAGACAAAAAGGAGGCTCAAGGGTTAGTCATTTGCTCAAGATCACACAGGTAATAAGAAGGAGAATCTGAACCTAACACAAGATGTAAACAAATGTTATAATTTACTGATATAACTCTTAATCACAATCCATATATCCATCATTGTGTCAAGCACGTGAACATCTGTTGCCATCATCCTCAAAACATTTCTACTTGAGCCCTTGGCATCAACGACTCGTTCTGCCCCTCCATCCTCCAGAGATGTATGCACACCGAATGAAAACCATGGATTCAGGATTTTACATGTCAGTCTACATAAAAACGGTGTATGTGGGAGGGCTGAGCCCTGGTAGCATAAGTGGTTGAGTGCGGGACTGCGGCCCGTGGGCTTGGCGGTTCAAATGCAGTGGCGGCTCTCAGGAGCCACGACCACCAGAAGGCAGTGATGCCCCCAAAAAACAAACGAAAAAAAACGGTATATGTGTATTTCTAATTACACATCTCTTAGAGGTAAGTGGTCTTTTTGTGCCCATTTCACAGATGAAAAACAGTGGATGATTTGAGAAAGTTGCCCATGTTATACATCGTAGAAGAGGCCGAGCATGGATTTGAGCTCAGGTGATTGGCTGTAGAAACAGCTAGACACCATCAGCTCACTGCCATCAAGTAAATCCTGACTCTAGTGATCGTGTAACACTGCCTGTGCGGGTCTCCAGGTTCAATCTGGCAGTAGCAAGCCTGATCTTTCTTGGAGCAGTTGGTGGCCTGTTAGAGCTCCCACCTCCACCAAATCACACCTCCAGAAATAGAACCCTACTTCCAACTAGTTTAATACTCATCTGACAGTGGACTGATTTGGTAACCACTGCACCATGAGAACTCAGAATTATAGTGCCTTATAAACCTACATGCTTAGTTTCCTGGCCACTGGAAAATGACACTCGGGAAGAGGTGCAGAGTTCCCTTGCAGAGGATGCCCTTCCCTGACCACAGTTCCCACATCCTTTGCATACTTTTGACTCTGATGGAGTCCACATTTATATGATTGTCCTCCACCTTGAATAAAGATTTATCATGTGCCAGGCATTCCCTAAACCTTGTAAGAGGGGTTTATATTAACTCCATCTTTTTTTTTTTTTTTTTGGGGGGGGGCGGGGCATCACTGCTCTCTGGTGGTGGGAGTAGGAGCCCCAGCCCCACCGCTGGAATTGAACCTCCATCCCAATGGGCACAACCACTACGCCAGCGGGGCTCAGGCCTTAAATCCATCTTTTAAAATTGGACCAAAAAGTTCATTTGTCCAAGATCTTACTGAAGGGAATTTGAGGTTCTAGTCTCTCAAGCCACTAACCTGACCTGTCATCTTTAACATCCAGAAGGGCCTCCCACGCGAAGGCCTAACACCTTACATTCCTTTATGATCATTAACCCTTACAGTTATTTCCCAATTAATGTCCTAGTTGCACGAGCCTCAAGAGTCAGGCCCACACATAGAAGCTAAGTGCTAAGCACTGTGCCTAGCCCATCGCCACCCCAGGTGGCTTTTGACTCAGACTGGTTTCTACTTTGATCTTTATTATTCCCCTTATTCAGATTATTTTGGCTTTCCTTTTTGTGTGCGTGCTGTTGGTTTGTTTTATGTTTAACTCTAGTAGTGGTTTTAGTTTCTGTAAGGAGCCTGGGGGGTGTAGACAAAGATTCGTGATAAAGTAAGAAGTGTTATTTTGAAACCAGTCCATCAGAGGTGTTGGATGTTCTAGGTAGAGATGGGGACTGCAACCTGGAGCAGAGAGGGAGGGGACCAGAAGGATCGTCCTCATTCCAAAGTGACGGCTGACACCCAAGTCCTCTTCCCATCGTTTTTTTGTGATGATGTCATAAAGTTTACTTCACCTTGTGTAGTGCAGTAAACTGTCTTAATAAACTCTTGTCCCCAAGTGTCTAAGTTCCACCAAATGGTTGGGTGGGGCTGTACAAACAGTATGTACACTAATAGAGAGGACTGGGTCTAAGCCACTGACTTAGAGAGAAAGCTCCTGACCTTGGACGAGCTTGTCCACGATCTCTGTTGGAAGTGGTGGAGGCTGCCAAGACCAGATGCCTCGGAGGCCGGCACAGAATCAGAGGGGTACCTTCTCATCTAGCAGGAGGCTATAGAACTGTGGGGCAGAGTAATAGGTGGGATGGCTTCCTGTATCATGGAGGCGAAGACCAAGGGGCCACAGCACGAAGAGGCTAAGAACCAGAGAGATTTGGTTACCACTTGGCTGAGAGGCTGAGCACCGGAGACTCAGCCCAGTGAGTCCACTGAGGAGAGGAGCCCAGTGAATCCTCTTGACCACACGTAGGGTCTGTGTGTGATGGCCACATCAATGTAAGGAGCCCCCATAGATGTAGAGTCCGTGGGAGGAATGGTGGATGTCAGAATAGGTAAACAAGGAGGGACCATAGAGGCTCGTCTGATCCCTGCCTCGTGGTAACAGGGATCCATTTAAGGCACTTGGTTCAACCTCATTTTTCTCATGTTCTTACTATTGTGAAGTTTTGGGAAAGAATCAGTGACCTAATTAATGGATATGGAAATGTTTCTGTGGCTAAGAAACTCAAAAGAGTTTTATAAAAGGAGGTGGTAATGATAGTCCTCTTTATTACGATATTAAGCCTGTGAGTGCGTCAGGTCTTAGGGAAAAGACAGCAGAGAGAAAGGATCTGAGAACCCAAGGTCATAACTCTGAAAAATAGAGTCTTACTGAAAAGAAAAGCCCATCACATAGGCAAATGTAAATCAGAATGGTCAGAGCATGCCCCAGGAGGGCAGTGCTTTGAGATGGACTCTGCTCGTCACTATTAGCGCGAGGTCAGGTCGGTTCCTACCTGGTGACCCTACGTGCCTCAGAGGAACCACTGCACGGCCCTGTCCCAAGCTCACTGTCGTCCGTGTGTGGGCGCCCATTGCAGCCGCTGGGTCACTCCAGCTCATCAAGGATCTTCTTTTTCTCTCCGCTTCCATTTCGCCAAGCATGGGGTCCTTCTCCAGAGACTGGTCTCTTCTGGTGAAATGTCCACAGCTCCTGAGATGAAGGCTCCTCAATCTTCCTTCTAAGGAGCATTCTAGCTGTACTGCTTCTAAGAGAGATTTGTCTATTCTTTTGGCAGTCCATGGTATTTTGAATATTCTTCTCCAGCACTACATTTCAAATGCCTGGATTCTTCTCTGGTCTTCCTTATGCACTGTCCAACTTTCACAGGTGGGCACATCTTAGTCCTCAAAGTAACTTCCTTGCTCTCATATACTTTAAAGAGCTCTTGTGCAGCAGATTGACCCAGTGCGAAGTGCTATCTTGGTAGTTTGTTTTTTTCTTGTTGCGTCTACGAGCATTGTGGATCCAAGCAAGTCAAAATCCCTGTGACAACTCTGATCTTTTCTCCATTTATCCTGGTGTTACCTATTGGTCCAGTTGGTTTTTGGGGCATCACTGTCCTCTGGTGGTGGGAGTAGGAGGGGTCCAGTTGTAAGGATTTGGGGTTTGGGTTTTTTGGTTTTTTTTTACATTGAGTTGCAATCCCTATTGAAGGCTGCAATTCTCTATCTTCATCAGCAAAGTGCCTCAGGTCCTCCCAGTTTTCAGCAAGGAAAGTTGTGTGTCTGTCAGCTTCTTAATTCGCCTTCCTCCAATCCTGATAGCTCATTTTTCTCTATGTAATCAAGCTTCTCATTATATAGCATAAAGATGGAATGATTACGGTGAGTGAACCCAACCCTGACACACACCTTTCTTGATTGCATGCAGTGTTCCCTTGTTCTGTTTGAAGCGCGCGACCTTTTGGTTCCACAGGAGCACAATAAAATTGAACTGGAATTCGCATCCTTCTTTTTTTGTTGTTTTTTGGCATCACAGCCTCTGGTGATTGTGGGCGCTACCCAGCGCTGCTCCTGAGAGCCGCCGCTGGATTTGAACCGCCAAGCCCATGGGTCACAGTCCCAACTCAACCACTTACGCCACCGGGGCTCAGCCCCTGAATGATCTTAATGACAAATTTCCTTGCATATGATATTAATGATATTGTCCCCAAAATTCTATATTTTCTTTTCTTTTCAAATTCTATGTATTTTTTGCATCCCTTTCTATAGAACAAATACAAATTGGATCTCCCAACCAGTTTCACACCAAATCGCTGTCTTCCAAATTTGGGCACAGACCAGTGAGTGCTTCCAGTGCTTCATCAGCATGTTGAATTATTGTAGTCGGCACTCCATCAAGTCCAGGAGGCCTGTTTTTCACTGATGCCTTAAGTGCAACTTGGACCTCATCCTACAGGACTATTAATTCCTGGTCATATGTCACATCTTGAATGATTGACTTCAACCATTTCTTTTTGGCAGTGTGACTGTATTTTTTCCATCTTCCTTTGATGCTCCCTGCATGGTTCAATCTTTTGCCCAAACATGCTTCCCCCCCCCCCCCATATGCTCTTTTAATATTGCAACTCACAACTTGACATTTTTTTCAGTTCTTTTAGTTTAATATATGCTGATCATGTTCATCCTTCTTGGTTTTCAAACTTCAGGTCTTTGCATGTAATACTCAGTCTTCTTGAGTTACCCTTTGAAGTTTTCTGCCAACTTTTTTTTGTTTGGATTCTTCAGCTAAGACAGCGGAAGAGATGCTTTCTTGTGCACATTACATCGAGCCACGACTGAGGGCAGAACTAGTCCAGGAGGTCTGAGGTCCGGGGCAAAGGCTCAAAGCCGGACTGCTGAGGTGTGAGCACGGCGGGTCCCTCGGGCGCTCTCGGAGATGGAATGTCTCGGATCCAGATGGTGGGTGGGCAGCATGCTGTCGATGGCTCCTTCCTGAGGCCCGCCCACAGGCGCTCGCATCCCTGCAGCTGTGGCTTCTGCGGGGCACCTGGGGGCTTTGCTCTGACCTCTGTCTCACCTTTCTTACCTTTTTTTTTTGGGGGGGGGGCATCACTGGAGGCCCAGCCCCACTGCTGGAATTGAACCTCCGTCCCAGTGGGCCGCAGTCCCGCGCACAACCACTACACCACCGGGGCTCAGCCCTCCAATATATTCTTTTTAACAGTGAATGCAACACCATTCCTCTTGAGTTTGTCATGCCCAGCCTCATAAACCATATGATTATCTGATTCAAAATGGCCAATACCAGTGCATTTCTGCTCTAAACTAACTAGTATTTTGAGCTTTATGCAGATCTTCTCATTATTGAAGACTTCTAATTTTTCTAGATTCATACTTCATACATTCCAACTATTAATAGATTGGAATTTTTTTTGTTTTATTCCTTTTTTTGGGGGGGGGCATCACTGGCTTGGTGGTGGGAGTAGGAGGCCCACCTTGCTCCTGGAGAGCTGTTGCTGAACTTGAATCTCCAACCCAGTGGGCTGCAGTCCTGCACGCAACCACTACGCCACCAGGGCTCAGCCCTTGTTTTATTCTTTGCTTTCATAGTTATCAATATATATAACAACATATATATATATATATTTGGCATCACTGCCCTCAGGTGGTGGGAGTAGGAGGCCCAGCCTTTGCTCCTGGGAGCTGGAATTGAACCTCCAACCCAGTGGGCTGCAGTCCCGCGCACAACCACTATGCCACCGGGGCGCAGCCCAAAATATATTTTAAAAATATAAAATTTGCAATGTCTTTTAAATGTAACCAAATTGTCACATTCGTCCATGGATTTATAAGACAAGAATAAAAAATGCACCTTCATTTCTGTATTCTTTTTCATCTTATTTAATTATTAAATAAATAAACTGAAAACATTTATAAAATATAATACAAAATTTATTTGCTTCTAGTTTAATTAGTGTGAAATTGAACAAAACTATTTTTGTGTGTGATACAAAGATGAACTTTGCATTTGCTGCAGAAAAATACTGGTGCACTCTTGCAATTTACATTTTTGCATCTTCCTCTGTGACCCCAGGGTAATGGTGAAGGCATCTCTTCCAGGGTCACTCTTGGTGGCAGAACCTCCTCTCTTTGTGTTAGCAAACTCGATGTCGGTTGAGCTAGGAGAAGGTCTGCCTCTTGTTGGGCTATGACGTTGTCCTTCAAGAAGAGTTTTGGCGATGCCCATTTTTGCAGACAGACTTCGGATCTTTTTTTTTTTTTTTTGGTTACTGAAGGTTCTCACAGTTTCTATGATAAAGTAGCCAAGAGTTCACAACAGTCATACCTATAATCTGATGTGAATTCTGTACAGTGCAATTAGCGAATTCATCAAATCAACACCAACCATAAGCTGATTGTAGGTTTTCACAATAGCAGGGCAATCGATTGTGATGGTTTGTTTTGTCTTTTTGTCATATCGCTTACACTTGGCCTTGGGTTCAGCCGAGACAAAAGTTGGCATAAGGTTTAAACTCTATTATCTGCCCATTTCACCACACGTATTCAGGATCTTCAACTAGAGCAGTCACTTCTTGAGGGGCCCCTTTCCCTCTTTCCAAATCTTCGTCCTTGGTTAGTGGGATGCCAGGCAAACAATGGGGTCTAACAGTTCCCAAGCTAAATATTTTTTCTTTGCTGAAGTTGTCATTAAAGGAAGTGATGTAGGCCAGTTGCCAAATGTACTAAATGCTGCCATCCGACAGGAATGGACTGGGCGCATTTCAGTGCTCCATTTGAACTAGCTCCTAAGTCAGGCTCTGAATACATGGAAAAGTCATACATGATGCCTTTGTCATCGCAAAAAACAATTCATCCCCACCGGTATGGCTTGCTGGGTAGATACTGTTTTATGCTCGATCTGCCTTTGACTGGAACTATCTGTTCATCCACGCCTGGCATTTGGGGCATTGGTATTTCCTGCAACTTTTTTGTAATTGGTCTATCAAAGGCCAGATCTTGAATAATTGATCTGTTTTCACGTTAGGTAAGGGAATTTGTGAATGACCATTGAAGTGAATCTTGGACTTTACATCTTCCATCTATCTCTACGTATTCCTTACGAAACAATAGGACAGTTTAGTTTGCTCTCCCCATATAAACATCAGTATGAGAGCGTCAGCGTTGACATACCAAGCAGTGTACCCAAAAATTGTTCAAGTACTCAGGGCAAGAGGTTTATTGGGATTTTGCTCGATTGCATAAAGATTTGTTGGTCGACAATATGAGTAATATCACCTTCGAGAAAAATTGTCTAAAACATCCAATAGGACGTTTTACTACCCCAGCAGAATCTATTTGTCCTAACCATTCAGGCATAGGTCTAACTATACTGTCTCCAGAAAAGTGCCACCAAAGAGGAACTCTTCGATTTCTTGATGTAGATGACTTTGAACTTGCAGTTATTGGAATTGATTCTTCAACTTCGGCAACTGAAGTTTCTAACTCATCTTCATTTTTTTTTGGGGGGGGGGCATCACTGCTCTCTGGTGGTGGGAGTAGGAGGCCCAGCCCCACTGCTGGAATTGAACCTCCGTCCCAGTGGGCCGCAGTCCTGCGCACAACCACAACGCCACCGGGGCTCAGCCCCCCACTTCATTAGTATTAGCATTACTAACTATGAGATCTTCTAATTCATCCAAATCAGAATAATCGGGCGTGTATTCACTTCCGACCGTGGGAAAAAATACTGTTACCAAAGTAGTTTGAATAGCAATATAATTAAAATTTTATATTGTAAAATCAAAATTTTAAAATATAATACATATTTTATTTACCAATTTCATCCATATTAGCATCTGGTTCCTTGTCTGAGTCTGTACCACTTCCATCTAGGTCATAATTCACTGTTTGGTAATTTTTGTCACGGTCAATTCAAAAGATAAATATAATGGTTTTTAATGAGTATTACACCTGTGACATAAAAGCTACAATTTCGGGGCTGAGCCCTAGTGGTGTAAATGGTTGGGTCCAGTGGTTGGCGTAAGTGGTAAGCGGCCCGTGGGCTTGGCAGTTCTGGTCCAGCAGCAGCTGGGTAGCTCCCACGACCAGAAGGTAGTAATGCCCACAAAACCAAAAAAAAAAAAACAAAAACCCTACAATTTTATGAACATATACAAAAAATCTCAACTCTAAAACTGCACTAGATTGAAAATGATCATAAAAGGCACTGAACTCCAATGACCACTTAACCTCAAACGTACAGTCAAAACATGTACCACTATTCAAGCATTTTGCTGCTAAAATGCGTGACTAGCAGAATGCATTTGAACTCGAACAATGTGACGATGTCATGGGCTCCAAAAGCTTTCTAATTTCAGTAGAGGATACGTTTTCATTAAATGTCACGACAACTTCGCACTCGGCGGTATAGTGTTAATAGAGGTTTACAGCCGCTTCTTCTTATTTCAAGTCCTGTTCCTCCAGCAAAGGGAGCTTTGCTGAAAGCTACGTCACTGGTTTTCAAATACCAGCAAGGGTCATTCAGGGTGAAAAGACTTCAGCACTAAAAAAAACAACAACAAAAAAAACCAGGGCTGAGCCCCGGTGGCGTAGTGGTTGTGCGCGGGACTGTGGCCCACTGGGATGGAAGTTCAATTCCAGCTCCACATAGCAAAGGCTGGGCCTCCTACTCCCATCACCTGAGGACAGTGATGCCCTAAAACAAACAAACAAACAAAAAAATAGACTTCAGCAGAGCTTTCTTGCTTGCTTGCTTTTTTTCCCAGCAGAACTTTCAAGACTCGGAACAGTACAAAGAAGGAGTAAGCTGTCTACTTCTGAGGAATTGGCCACTGAAAACCCTGTGGACAACTGCAGAGAACTGCCAGGCATCAATAACCTCATGAATAGCAGTGGAACGTGGCTGGAAATAGTGTCAGAACATAAGTCCCTCAGATTCAAAGATACTTAAATATGACCGAGGAGGAATCGTCTTCTCAAATAGAGTCAAGCGTAACGTTAGGGATGGAATCTGCTTAGTAGTCAAAATTTGGTTGACCAATAAATATGTATGGAGGTGTTGGGTAGCTTGCGCCTGATGGGGTTACTTTTAGAATCAGAACTAACGTGCATGGGGGAAAATATCTTCCTGATCGGATCAATCAAATGGCTAAGGACATACGAAATCCTGAACACCTTAAAAAAAAAAAGAAAGACTGCTAATAAGAAGAGATGGTCTTTGTTATCTAATGCTGCTAGAAAGAATTGCCATAAATAGATTCCTTTGACAAATTTATTTCCTCGGATTATGAGTTCAGATGTGTGAATTCAGAGCACAGGCTGTAGAACGAGGCTTTCTTTCTTTGCTGGTTCTTAAGAAAGTCCTTCCTACCCCCACCACCAGAAGGCAGTGATGCCCCCCACCCCGGAAAAAAAACAAAAACTTGTTTCCTTCAGCATCTGTGGGCCTGGAGGCCCGTGGAGATTGCCATGTTTCTTCACCCCACCAATCTCCCCTGGGCCGAGGAGGGTCTCAGCACCGAGACTCTGGGTCTGAAAAACTCTGTTTCTTCTTTCTGAGTGGTAGTCATATCCCACCAGCTGCTTGCTTCTTTCTCCTTTGATCTCCTGTAAAAAAAAAAAATAGGTGCTGTAGGTCATACCTCAGGAGAACTCTTACATGAGATAAGGACTGAACCTGTGATAGGGTTATATCTACCCAATTTTTCAAATTTATATATCACTCATAAAAGCTAATGAAGATATTGGGGGCCTAAGTGAATGGAGGATATTTCAAGGGTGATGATGGCAACAAGTGTGCAAATGTGGTATGCATCCAATTGACGTGTGTTGATCATGATGGGAGTTGTATGGGCCCCAATAGAATGATTTTTTTTTTAATTGAGGCAGAAAGAGGAGCTTATACCAAGGGATCAAGTAGAAAATATTTGGAAATGATGATGGCAACATGTGTACAAATATGCTTGATACAAATGATGTATTAAATGTTATAAGAGCTGTAAGAGCCCCAATAAAGTTATGGGGGGGGGGGAAGCTAATGAAGAAATTGAAGAATTTACCAATGACATCAGTCAGAAGTTGATCAAACAGGCAATCAAGGTGCACTGATAATTACTGATGATTGGAATGCAAAAGTTAGGAATAGTAAGTTGGAAAATATTAACTTGGTATAGAAATGTAGCTGGAGATGGCATGATAGAATTTTGTAAAACCAACGACTGTGTTCATTTCTTTTCTCAAGTTTTCTATATCTGTAACAAGAGGCACTGAAGAAGCTCAATATTAGCAACTAAGATAAGGCCAGAGGTTGACTGTGGAACATACCATCATTTGTTCACATGTGTAAGTTCAGGTTAAAGCTGAAGAAAATTAAAACAAGTTCGTGAGAGCCAAAATATATCTTTGAGTCTATCCCACCCAAGTGTCAAGAACACCTCAAGCTCCCACTAGAGGGCAGTGATGCCCAAAAAACAAAACAAGAGAACAACTCATGAACAGATTTGATTCATTAAACACTAGTGACAGAAGAGCTGATAAACTGTGGAAGGACATAAAAAACAACATTCATGAAGAAAGAAAAAGTTATTAAAAAGAAAAGAAAGGGGGCTGAGCCCCGGTGGCATAGTGGTTGTGCGCGGGACTGCAGCCCACTGGGATGGAGGTTCAATTCCAGCAGTGGGGCTGGGCCTCCTACTCGCACCACCGGAGAGCAGTGATGCCACCCCCAAAAAAGAAAGGGCCGTGCCCCAGTGGTGTAGTGGTTGTGTGTGGGACTGTGGCCTACTGGGATGGAGGTTCAATTCCAGCTCCACAGGAGCAAAGGCTGGCCCTCCTACTCCCACCACCAGAGGACATTGATGCCCAAAAAACAAAAAAAAAAAAGAAAAGAAAGAGAAGATCAAAGTGGATATAAAAAGAGATTCAGAAACTTGCTTTTAATTATAGAGTTGGTCAAGCAAATGAAAGAAAGGAAGAAGTCTAAAAGCTGAATAGAAAATTTCTGAAAGGGCTGAGCCCCGGTGGCGTAAGTGGCTGAGTGCGGGACTGCGGCCAGCAGGCTTGGCAGCTCAAATCGAGCGGCGGCTCTCAGGAGCAGCACTGGGTAGCGCCCACGACCACCAGAGTCAGTGATGCCCACCGAAAAAATAAATTAAAAAAAAAGAAAGAAAATTATAACAAAATGTACAAAGATCTAGAGTTAAAAGATCCAAAGTGAAGAACACAGCATATCTTAAACTGAAAGAACTCAAGAAGAAATTCAAGCCTCGAGTTGCAATATTAAAAGATGCTGTGGGCAAAATATTGAATGATGCAGACAGTATCAACAGAAGATGGAAAGAATGCACACAGTCACTGTACCAAAAAGAGGTAGTCAATATTCAGCCATTACAGGACGCAGTATATGAACAAAAACCAACAGTGCTGAAAGGAAAAAATTCAAGCTGCACTGAAGTCATTATTCAAAAAACAAGACTCCGGGAATTGACGGGATATCAGTTGGAATATTTCAACAAACTATGAAGCACTGGAAGAGCTTACTTGGTCAACTAAATGGAAGAGGTCCATATTTGTATCTGTTCCATAGAAAGGTGACGCAGGAGACTGTTCGAGCAAGGACGATTTTGCTGAAGATCATCCAACAACGGTTGCAGCTGAACACTGACGGGGAGTTGTCAGAAGTTCAGGACACATTCAGAAGACTTGCAACAAGGGTTAGCATTGGTGATGTCAGATGGATCTTGGCTCAAAGCAGAGAATACAAAAGGATGTTTACTGATGTTTTATTGACTATGCCAAGGCATTTAACCGCGTGGGTCATAGCAAACCATGGATAGCCTTGAGAAGAAGAGGAATTCCAGAATACTTCACTGTGCTCATGTAGAACTTGTACTTGGATCAAGAGGCAGTTGTGTCAACAGAACAGGGAATGCTGTGTGGTTTAAAATCAGGAAGACTGTGCATCACAGTTTTATTCTCTCACTGATTTATTCAATCTGAATGCTTAGAAAATCATCAGAGAGGGCTGAGCCCCGGTGGCGTAGTGGTTGTGCGTGGGACTGCGGCCCACTGGGACGGAGGTTCAATTCCAGCAGTGGGGCTGGGCCTCCTACTCCCACCACCGGAGAGCAGTGATGCCCCCCAAAAAGAAAAAAATGTTTAAAGTATAGGGGCGGAGTCTAGCCTGTCAATCTAGAGATAGCCAATGAGACCTCTGTGTGGGCATGACTTTCTCCTGGGAATTCTGGGAAATCCAGCTGTATTTCCCCCTTGGAGATGAGAGACTTATTCCTCAGTCCCTAGGAGACATTGCAGCTGACGAGACACATGGCAGTTGATAGACCCTGAGCCCTGGAAACTGGAGGAGCTACGGGGAGACCCCTGCAGTGCTGAGATGTGTCTACTGCCACTGAACACACACATTCGCATCCACTGACCTGTGATTGTCCTGGTGTTATTGCATGGACTTTGTGAGTCTGAAGAAGACTTTATAGATTGGTAACAGATATATGGGCTAATATGGGAATTATGATCTTGGACTGGACTGGGTTGGGATGTTTTCTTAATATACAGTTGCTCTTGTATATAAAACTCTTTCTTGTACACATGTGAGTGTTTATGAATTTGCTTCTCTAGTCTACCCAGACTAACACAACCTTGCTTGCTGAAAATGAGGATTTGAAGCTCTTGCTGATAAAGATGAAGGATTGGACCTTTCAAGATGGATTATGACTCATTGTCCAAAAAAGTAACATCCTTGCAACTGGACCAATAGGTAACATCATAATGAGTGGAGAAAAGATTGAAGTTGTCAAAGATTTTGCCTTGCTTGGATCCACAGTCAGTGCTCATGGAACCAACAGTCTGCTACACAAGCCTGTAGAGTATTGAAAAGCATTCATGCTAACTTTGAGGACTAAGGTGTGCTTGACCTAACCCAGGGTGTTTTCATTACATCCTCTGCTAGTTGGACATTGAATAGAGAAGACTGTAGAAGAACCTATGTATTTGAATTGTGGTTCTGGAGAAGAATATTGAAAATAAGGGCTGAGCCCCGGTGGCGTAGTGGTTGTGCGCGGGACTGCGGCCCACTGGGACGGAGGTTCAATTCCAGCTCCATGGAGCAAAGACTGGGCCTCCTACTCCCACCACCGGAGAGCAGTGATGCCAAAAAAAACCAAAAAAAACCAAAGATGTCATTTCACGTACTACGGACACAGTTGTCAGGAGAGGCCCATCCTTGGAGGAGAGCGGCATGCTTGGAAGAGGCCGGCCCTCCACGAGATGGACCGGCACCGGGGCTACGATTCGCCAAAATCGAGGCGTACTTGCGAGGACGCGGCCGGCAGTGTTTCAATCGGTGCCTCTGCGCCGGAACCGACACGACGTCTCTGCGCATCAGCACTTAAGGACTCCTGATGTGCATCTGGTCTTTCTTTTTATTTTAGCCAGTTTGTCAGGAGCACTTCCCTGTCCTTTCCACAGTGTTCATTTCACAGGCAGAGTCCATCTCTGTGCAGAATGACTGCCCTTCCTCAAGATGTCTCTGCTAGACTTACTCCGCCTTGTCAGAGTTAGCAACGTGACGTGACGTGACGTGACGACGTCCTCAGATGACCCGTGGAGAAAGGAACGTCTGGCACATCAGGGAGCCAGAGTCTGCAGAAGCAGCTCCGCGGGCTCCAGGCCCCGGGGGCGGGGCCTGCCCTGCCGGGGGCGGGGCTGGCCTGCCGGGGGCGGGGCTGGCCTGCCGTCCATTCCCAGCCCCCTTGGCTAGTAGCCGAGGCCCGGACCGCGCCTGCGCAGCCTGCCTTCCTGCCCGCCGGAGCCTCGGGCTGCTTGCGGGAAGGGCGAGCGTCGGTGAGTGTCGGGGCTGCGTGGCCTCCCCTGCTCCCCTCTAGCGCCCCGGCCTGCCCAGCGCCGGCCTTTGCGGCGAGGCCGCCACGCGGAGACGCGCCCGGGCGGCAGTGGCCGAGGGCCTGCCCTGCCCCCCGGGCCGCGGGCACCGCCGCCTCCCGCTCGTCGGGCTCCGAGGCCGCCGCCCCCACGTCCCCGTGGCTTCTTGGCGCCCCGGGGGCCCTGCCTCCCCCGATGGGGCGCCCGCTCCGCTGGGGACGTGCCCGACCCCCTCCGGGGCTTAGGGCGGCCCTGAGTGGAGACGCGCCTGGCTGGTGTCCCCAAGCTGGCGGCCCGTGGGTGGGGGGCCGATGGCGCCTGCCCCTCCGCGGAGCTCCGTCGCGGGGGTGGGCCGTGAGCCCCGCTGGGGCCGGGAGCGCGTTGGAACGTTCCGAAACGTGCCCTGAACTCTGAAACCCGACGCCGGGGCCCACCCCAAAGATTTCCAAACCCACCCGGAGATGGCTGCCCCTGGCCGAGGTCGGTGTTTCCCACGCCCGGTCGCCTGGGAAGTGAGCACCCCGACGTGGGTGCTCCCCGAACCCCTCTCCCGGCTCTGGCCAGGGGGCCTGAGTCCCGTCGTCCCCGCCGGAGTCTAGGTTCTCCTCTCTGAGGTTCCACACTTGTGTTTTACTTCTCTGGTGCAGAATCCCAAATGCCTCCTATTAAAGTGAGTAATGCTCCGAGTTACGGATTGTACGGATTGTAGGCATCGGCATGTACTCTGCTGGGAAGTGCCCTGGCGTTTCGCTGATTTTAAACCACAGATGGCTGTGACCTGGTCTGGCACATTTCTTAACCAGTTGCCCTTTGTGCAGAGTTAGGGGGGTTGATTGGCACCCTGTAATTGATTGGGGCCCATAGCAGGCCAGTGTGGAACAGCATCGCCGTAGTTCCAGCTGAGCCCCCTGTTGCAGCTACTGTGCCAGCCCCTCTTGGTGAGGACCTTCCCTTCTTACTTGACCCGGCCGAGCAGTCTGCAAGAGGAGGGCTGCTCATGCTTGCTTCCAGGGAACACTCTGCACTTCACACAGATCTCATTCTTTTTTTTTTTTTTTTTTTTTTTTGGTGGTGGTGGTGGGAGTAGGAGGCCCAGCCTTGCTGCTGGATTTGAACCTCCAACCCAGTGGGCCGCAGTCCCGCGCACAACCACTACGCCACCGGGTCTAGCCCCTCAGATCTCATCTTTTGGCAGTGCACGGTCCGTTGAAGATTCTTCTCCAGCCCCACAAGTCTTCCTTAGTCCTTGTTCGACTGCACGTGCAGGGGAGGCAAATGAAAATTGCATGGCATAGGCAGGTGCACCTCAAGTTAACATCCTTGCTCTCCAGTACTTTAAAGAGTCTTAAGCAGCAGATTTCCATGTCACCCAGTACATAGCATACGGAGTTGGATTTCTTGACTGATAGCTGTGGATTACAAAATAATTTTAATAGTTCTTAACTTAGGTGTCTGTTGAGTTCCAATTATTCCTTCTGAGTTTGATACAGGCTGATATAAACTCAGTGGTGTTTTAAGACTTTTTTTTTAACCATCTTACTGGGGGCTCGTACACCTCTTATCACAATGCACACATCCATCCGTTGTGTCAAGCACATTGTGTCAAGGACAGCCCTTGTGTCGAGCACTTTAGTTGCCACCATCATTTTCAAAAGTTTTTTACAACTTGAGCCCTTTTAAAAAAATAGAAAACAGGGCTGAGCCCCGGTGGTGTAGTGGTTGTGCGTGGGACTGCGGCCCACTGGGATGGAGATTCGATTCCAGCTCCACAGAGCAAAGGCTGGGCCTTCTACTCCCACCACCTAAGGGCAGTGATGTCCCCCACCCCCAAAAAAATAGAAAACAAAATTTAAATCAACTCCTTTTTAAAAAAATAGTTTTAAGATATTTAAGACATTTTTGTTTCTAATTTTTTTAAGATCATTTTATCCCTCAGGACCAGTAATGGGAATAACAGCACTAGGACGGGAAGGGAAAGATAGGGAAGAAAGGGGGAACCGATCACAATGATCTACATATAACCCCCTCCTTTGGGGACAGACAACAGAAAAGTGGGTGAAGGGAGACATCGGGCAGTGTAAGACATGAAAAAATAATAGTAATTTGTAAATTATCAAGGGTTCCTGGGGACGGGGGAGATGAGCTGTTGATACCAAGGGCTCAAGTAGAAAGCAAATGTGTGGAGAATGATGATGGTGAACAAATGTGCGAATGTGCTTGACACAATGGAAGTATACATGGATTGCGATAAAGCGTTATACGAGCCCCCAATAAAATGTTTTTTTTAAATATGTATAAATGAACTGAGCCCGGGTGGCACAGTGGTTGTGTGGCCACACAGAGTTGATGGTTCAAATCCAGCAGCAGCTCTCCAGGAGCAAAACTGGGCTTCCTACTCCTACCAGGACAGTAATGCGAAATATATGTGTGTGTGTGTATATATCTATGTATATATATATTTGACATGTGTGTACATGTGGATTGTGATAAGAGCTATAAGAGCCTTCAATAAAGTGATTTTTTTTCAAATGATTCTATTGGGGGCTTTTACAGCTCTTATAACATTCAATACATCATTTGTATCAAGCATATTTGTAGACATGTTGCCATCTTCTTTTCCAAATATTTTCTACTTGAGCCCTTGGTATGAGCTCCACTTCCCCCCTTCCCTTTTTTTTTTTTTGTTTTTTTTGGGGGGCATCACTGCCATCTGGTGGTGGGAGTAGGAGGCCCAGCCTTGCTGCTGGATTTGAACCTCCATCCCAGTGGGCTGCAGTCCTGCACCCAACCACTATGCCACCGGGGCTCAGCCCCCTCCCTTTTTTTTTAAATAAATCTTTTTTTTTTTGGGGGGGGTGCATCACTGCTCTCCGGTGGTGGGAGTAGGAGGCCCAGCCCCACTGCTGGAATTGAACCTCCGTCCCAGTGGGCCGCAGTCCCGCGCATAACCACTACGCCACCGGGGCTCAGCCCTTTAATAAATCATTTTATTGGGGACTCATATAACTCCCATCACGATCGATACATACGTCAATTGCATAGGCCACATTTGAACATCTGTTGCCATCATCACTCTCAAGACATCCTCCCTCCACTTAGGCCCCCAGTACCAGCTCCCCATGTTCTCACTCCACTTCCCCTCCCCCAGAAACCTTAATAATTGACAAATTGTTATTTTTCATATCGTACACTGTCCATTGTGTCCCTTCACTCACTTCCCCATTGTGCGTACCCCAGAGAGAAAGCTATATGTAAATCCCTGAAATCAGTTCCCCCCTTCCACTTCACTAACCCTCCACCCTCCCAGTATCACCACGCCCACCACCGGCCCTGAAGGGGGATCATCAATCCTAAATTCCTCATGTTTCTAGATCCAGTGTACATCCCCTGGCCTAGCTGGATTGTCAGGTAGAATTGGGAGCATGATAGTGGATGGGAGGAAGCATTTGAGAACTAAAGGAAAGCTACATATTTCATCATTACTACACTGTGCCTTGACTGGTTCATCCCCTCCCTAAAACCCCTCTGTAAGGGGATGTCACTTCACCTATTGATGGGCTTTGGGTCCCCAGTCTGTGCTCCCCCTCATTTATAATGATATAATTTTTAGTTCTTGGATGTCTGTTACCTTCGACACCTCACAGTCACACAGGCTGGTATGCTTCGTCCATGTGGGCTTTGTTGCTTCTGAGCTAGATGGCTGCTTATTTACTTTCAAGTCTTTTTTTTTTTTTTTTTTAAGGCATCACTGCCCTGGTGGTGGGAGTAGGAAGCCCAGCCTTTGTTCCTGGGAACCAGAATTGAACCTCCATCCCAGTGGGCCGCAGTCGCGCGCACAACCACTACGCCACCGGGGCTCAGCCTACTTTCAAGTCTTTAAGACCCTAGACGCTATATCTTTTGATAGCCAGGCACCATCAGCTTTCTTCACCACATTTGCTTATGCACGCATTTGTCTTCAGAGATTATATTAGGAAGGTGAGCACACAATATTTTGATTTTTAGTTCTTGAAGCCTGATCCCTTTGACACCTCATGGTCCCACAAACTGGTGTGCTTCTTCCATGTGGGTGTTGTTGCTTCTGAGCTAGATGGCCGCTTGTTTACTTTCAAGCCTTTAAGACCCCAGATACTATATCTTTTGATAGCCGGGCACCATCAGCTTTCTTCACCACCTTTACTTATGCACACATTTGTCTTCAGTGATTGTGTCAGGAAGGTGAGCATCATGGAATGCCAATTTAATAGAACAAAGTGTTCTGGCATTGAAGGAGTACTTGAGTGGAGGTCTAGTGCCCATCTGCTGTCCTAATACCCTAAAATTTTATATATATATATATATATATATATATATATATATATATATATTTAATAAAAAGATTTTATTAGGGGCTCTTACAGCTCTTACCACAATCCATACATAAATTATATCAAGCTTGGGCTGAGCCCCGGTAGCGTAAGTGGTTGAGTGCGGGACTGCGGCCCACGGGCTTGGAGGTTCAAATCCAGCGGCGGCTCTCAGGAGCAGCACTGGGTAGCGCCCATGACCACCAGGGGCAGTGATGCCCACAGAAACAAAGAAACACACACACAAATTATATCAAGCTTATTTGTGCATATGCTGCCATCATTTGTTTTTATCTTTTCTCATTTTCTAAACATTTACATTCTATTTGACCCCTTGATATAAGTTCCTTTCCCCCCTCCCCTTTCTAATTTTTTAATTGAATCTTCATATCTGTGAAGAAGTCTTTTTATTTAGCTTAGTAAAACACATTTTCACATTGTCATCACTAATAGGAAGATGTACTTATAGTTTACAAATGAAGAGATTAAGTCAGTAAGCCATGCTGAAACAATGGTAATGATTTATTTGATGTCGTTTTGAACTAGTCAAAGCAATTACTAACCCTAGTGGACTTACTCTTTTTACAGGAAGACCTCAAATCTACATTTATAGTTTAGATGAGTAACTAAAACCCTTAGAAATGTTTCAGAGGGTGAGACTGTTGTCTAGCATTTTTTACCTTTGAATTAATCTGATTGCAATGACGAGTGGCAGTCCACTGTGGATGTATGCCTGGGAAGTCACTGTCTCCAGGCTCTGTCTAGGTAGCCCAGGGTTTTGCCCAATGTTGCACAGTCTTTTTCTACAGCTCGTGATGAAGCTGGACCATGAGTCTACACGTGTATATTCATTCTCACAGCTGTCTTATGGACAATGATTGAGGAGAAAAGCCATGCAGGAAACTTATCAAATACATAATAAAATTTTAATTTGAAGAAGATCTAATAACAGTTTAAAAAATATAAAAAATAAACAGGCTAAACCTATGATTTTTATGTTTTTGTTCAGGAGCGAAGAGGAGCCTTTTGGACAGAAGTTCCCGTCTTTAATACATCATTTGGGTAGGACATGTTCAGAATTCATGTTTTTCTGAAAGCATGATCAAAAACTAAATCCACTGCTATTGAGTCAATTGACTCTTAGTAAGACTTTAAATCTTTTCAAGAGCTCTCAACTTCCTCTCTAGCAGTGGCTGATCACCGTGAATTGCCAGCCTTGAAGTTAGCAGTCCCGTGCTTATCCCATAGAACCTCCAGGACTCGTCAAGAGCATGAAGGACACGCAGTTTCTAGTCTGCACATGTCAGTCAGTGTTTGGGTCTTTTAAATGGACATGTAGGATAATTAAAGGTCCGCAAAATAGAAAGCAATCGTGTCCTGTCTGTGGATCCACCTGAGAATTGCTTAGAAATAGTAAAATTTTTTGTAGGATCTCGGAACCACTGTGCAAGGGATCTTTAGAAGTGTATGGAAAATGCATATTATGTAAACAACTGCATGGGTTTCCGTTTCTTTTTAATTGCACTGAAGTAAACTACCACTAACTTGTTATGACAGGTCTGAACAGGATTCCGTTTGAGGCACTGAAAAGCCTAGCACATCAGGTTGAAAAGAACCCCAAACAGGGCAACATGAATACTGGTAAAATAGAAATAAGAAGAAACATCAAGTTTTTGGTGAAGCTTGGTTGGAAGAATAGTGAAATCATTGCTGCTTTACGAAAAGTTTATGGGGACAATGCCCCAAAGGAATCAACAGTTTACAAATGGGCAGCTCGTTTCAAAAGTGGACGAGATGATGTTGAAGATGAAGCCCGTAGTGGCAGACCACCCACATCGATTTGCAAGGAAAAAATTAACCTCGTGCCCTAATTGAAGAGCACAGATGATGAAATGTAGAAACAATAGCTAGTACCGTAGACATCTCATAAAGTCAGCTTATACACTTCTCGCTGAAAAATTAAAGCTGAGCAAACTTTCTGTTTAATGGGTTCAAAAGCTGTTGCACTCAGATCGGCTGCAAGCAAGAGCAGAGTTTTCAGTGGACATTTTATATACCGGTCGGTTAAAGATCTGGTTCTAACGAGATGAAATGTGGCTGTATCAGTATTTTCTGAAGACAAAGCACATTCAAAGGAATGATTATCAAGAAGGAGAAGTGGCCCCTTTAAAGCCAAAGCAGACCATCCATTCAACAACAAAAGTCATGGACACAATTTTTATTTTTTTGGATGCTAAAGGCATTTTGCTTATAGACTTTTGTGACGAGCTAAAGGATAATAAAATCTGCTTATTATGCAAGTGTTCTCGAGAAGGTAGCCAAAGCTCCAGCGTGAAAACACTGAGGAAGCTCTACCAGCGTCTGCTTTTTCCTCTCTTCAAACCAGGGCAATTTTGTGAGAGTTTGGATGGGAAATGTTTCTTTCTTTTTTTTTTTTTTTTTTTTGCATCACTGCCCTCTGGTGGGAGTAGGAGGGCCAGCCTTGCTCCTGGAGAGCTGCTGCTGGATTTGAACCGCCAACCCAGTGGGCCGCAGTCCTGCACACAACTACTACATCACCGGGGCTCAGCCCCGGGAAATGTTTCTTAATCTTAAAAAAATAAAAAGAAAAAGGTTTTTTTTTTGGTGGGCATCACTGCCTCTGGTGGTCCTGGACGCTACCCAGCCGCTGCTGGATTTGAACCGCCAAGCCCGCGGGCTGCAGTTCCGCACTCAACCACTTACGCCACCGGGGCTCAGCCCGAAAAAGTTTTTTCTTCTTGCAAAAAAAATACTGCATTTCTAGGGCTATCAGTGCTGACTTCATCACTTATGAATAGGTCCTCTTCAACATGATGAGGAGCAGATGTTGAGAAATAAAAGTTTGCTTTTATTTTTTACCTTTTAACTCCACTTTTTCACAAACTTTTGAAAGCCTCACGTATTTTTTAAATAAAGATGCTATTTGCATATTGCTGTCCTTTTATTTGTACTGGGTAAAGTGGGTGTATGTAAGGTCCGTTTATTTATGATTACAAAAAAACTACTTCTAACTAATGCGTGATTGTTTTAAAACCTGAGCATTTGTCTCCAGACACTAGCTGCTCTTCATGTTAAATTCTCCCAATATCAGCAGAGGCACCTAATTTTACCACAAAAACTGTATGAAAAATGTGCTGAAAGACTAGCTAATACATGACTGCATAATGCTAAATGAGTGAAATTGCCACTATTGGTATGAGTTAATTGTCAAATGTATTATTGTCCGCTAATCTCATAAGCTTGATGAGACCCAGTAACACTGGGTAAATTCCATATTCACCATTGGGACATTGGCTTAGAGGTGACTTGATCCTGGGTAACAAACACATTGCCCATCAAATCCATTTCACTTCAGCAAACCTCTAGGACAGAATAGCCCCATAAGGTTATCAAGGCTGTAAAATATTACTAGAGCAGACGGCCCCATCTTTCCGTGGAACCATTGGTAGGTCCCAGCGGCTGACTTTTCTATTAGATCAAGGGTCTTTATCGTGGATAAGCAAAACTCAACCCCAATTCTGACAGGTCAAACAAACTTGTTGCATGACTTCTTGACCAACAAATAGGGATTATAAATTAATCCCTGATAGTTCAGAACCTAGGTCTCTGTTGAGCTCGTTATTGCTTCTGAATTTAATACATACGGATATGAACAATCCCGTAAATAAGATGATTTATAGAGCATATCATAAGTTTACATTCTTTGCAATCCTGTCAGTATCCCACCACTTGTCTCATTTCCTCCCCATGTTTCCTGTTTTCGTTCCTCCTCTAACTCTCTGAACTTTGCCCTTGGGTAAGTAGTGCTGCCCTTTGGTTCAGAGGCGAATTTGGTTCAGCAGGGTCCCACCAGTCTATCCAACCAGTAAGCCTGGTTTCCTTTAAGATTTTAAAGTGTTTCTATTTTAATTCCAGTCTATCCAGAGCTTTCTAACGTGATCCTTGTCAGAAAACACACCACTTTTTACTAAATTCAAAAAAAACCTAAAAGATCTGTTCATGTCATGGAGTTCCACCTGCATACCGGTTTTCTCGCTACTAGCCAGTCTCCCCAAAGAGGCTCCAACTACTATTTGGAGTTAAGCATTGTCTCCAGAAAACCTAACAGGAGCATATGCTGGGTGTTGCGGGAAGTTTAGAGCACTGTACAGAAGAATGCTGTACCCCACGGAGGGCTTGAGTTGGAGAGTTTTAGTTTGGAAAACCACTTGGTGATTCCAATGAATATTGAATTGGGGATGGGATGGAATGTGTAGTCTCTAGAAGATGAGAATGTACTACAAAAACAAAGGTCCATCCATAATGACAGCTTCAATTAACCCCCATGCGGCATGAAGGGGGAAAGCAGCTACCACGAGTAACCTGTCCACTCGTTCCTGCATCTGTCTCTTCTGAGGGTAAGGTTAGCTCCCTCCCCCAAGCATCTTGCTGCCGCTTTCATTGAGTAGAGAGGTCATCTGATAAGAACAACCACTTTCTGGGCTGAGCCCCGGTGGCGTAGTGGTTGTGCGCAAGACTGGAGGTTCAATTCCAGCAGCAGCTCCACAGGAGCAAAGGCTGGGCCTCCTACTCCCACCACCAGAGGGCAGTAATGCCTCCCCCCCAAAAAAAGAACAACCACTTTGAATGTTTCCTTCTAAGAATATGCATTTTTTTTTTTTTAAGGCATCACTGCCCTCAGGTGGTGGGAGTAGGAGGCCCAGCCTTTGCTCCTGGGAACCGGAATCGAACCTCCATCCCAGTGAGCCACAGTCCCACGCACAACCACTACGCCACCGGGGCTCAGCCCCGAATATGCATTTATTTTTAAAAGTACTAAGAATACACATTATCTATACATCCATATATATACATACATACATACACACTGATGCTTTATCTCTTTTTTTGTGGGGGGAGGGCATCACTGCTCTCCGGTGCTGGGAGTAGGAGGCCCAGCCCCACTGCTGGAATTGAACCTCTGTCCCAGTGGGCCGCAGTCCCGCGCAAAACCACTACGCCACCCAATGCTTTATTTCTTTTAATGGTTATATATTTTTGCCAAAGTTAATTCCTGATAGATGTCAATAACTCATAAAATGTTGGATAATGAGAAATCTATTAGGCAAACTAAACTATAGGATTTTTTTGTTTTTTGTAGGGGGGGCATCACTGTCCCTTGGTGGGAGTAGAAAGCCCAGCCTTGCTCCTGGAGAGCTGCTGCTGGATTTGAACCACCAACCCAGTGGACCGCAGTACTGCACACAACCACTACGCCACCGGGGCTCAGCCCAAACAAGCTTTTTTAAATAAAGGAAATACCTTTTACCACATTGCCATATTGCTCCTTGTTCCACAAAATAATTCTGGAATCAACTGCAGTAAGCACTGAGGATGAAGAGTTGAATAGCATGGTAGGGCCAGTCATGTTGTTTCCCAACTAGCCCCTGGCCTGGTCTTAGCTGCTGCTAAGGAGCTGCTCCGATTACATCACTTCCCCCAGATGGAGTCCATTTGATTTCTGTGTGTTCCGCCCATCACATGGGAGGAAGACCTGCACCATCACAACTGTCCACGCCGCTCGTGAGGGGAAAGCCGCCTGCCCCTGAGGGCATTGCTCTTGAACAAGCGTGGTACCCTTCTTGGGCACTGCCTTTTTTTTTTTTTTTTAAGATGAATACATGTGCTTTTTTGACCATACATTTGGCTGGTGGCTCATAACAAACTATACAGAACCCTGAGAAGAATGGGAATACAGAATATTACACTGTGCTGGAAACTCCCTGTCTCAAGAGGCAGTTGTGGGGACAGAACAAGGACATACTCCATGGTTTGAAAGGTAGGCGTCAGGGTTGTAACTCTCACCACAGTCTGGCTAAGACTTCCAGCACGGTATTGGACAGGAATGATGGGAAAGGATTGCACTAAATGGCAATTGGGGGTGGGAGTGGGGGTATCTCGCACCTCCTCTGGCGAGAGTCAGACAGGCCTATACACCTGCACCCTTCCTCACCTATCGCACGGTTAAACGGCGATTGTCCTCCCATGCCTCGCTACAGCTAGGCTGGACTTGATAATTCATTGCCATCTCCACAAGAACCCATGGATAAGACTTACAGTTGGGCTGAGCCCCGGTGGCGTAGTGGTTGTGCGCGGGACTGCGGCCCACTGGGACAGAGGTTCAATTCCAGCAGTGGGGCTGGGCCTCCTACTCCCACCACCGGAAAGCAGTGATGCCCACAAAAAAAAAAAAAGACAGTTAAGGGGGGGTAATTTGGAAAGTCAATAGGTTACCACAGGGGCTGAGCCTTGGTGGCGTAGTGGTGTGTGCAGGACTGCGTCCCACTAGGCTGGCAGGTTCAAATCCAGCAGCAGCTCTCCAGGAGCATGGCTAGGCCACCTACTCCCACCAGAGGGCAGTGATGCAAAAAAAAAAATAGGTTACCACATGTCAGGATCAGCACACATGAAGGATATAGTCATTCTCCTCAGCCAGCAGACAAGAGTCTCTGGTTCTCAGTCCCTCACCCTGTAGCCCCTTGGCCTTGGCCTGCATGAGCTAGGGAAGTAGCTTGCATGTCTCTTGCTCCGCCTCACAGTTCTGTGGCCTCTGGCCAGGTGGGGAGGACCTATCACAGTCTTCTTGCTACTCCGAGTTTCTGTCCATCTAGTCTTCCTCCACCTCAGACGGGTCTTCAACATGTGCTTCCAAGATCCTCAGAGGTTTCTCTTTCTGCTCCTGCCTCATCCTCATTTGGGGGCAAATCAACCCTGAGGGGAGGGAATGTTCTAGGATGAATGTGGTGGTGATTGTACAATTTCCCCGGTGTGTTTCCTGCACTGTCTTACTACGCTTGATGTTAGCCAAAAGGCCTAAAAGCGATACCTGCACTGTCTTAATGTACACTATTTTACCTTTCTAGTTTCTAATTTGCAATGGCTATACTGGGCCCGCAAACAAAATTCATAATTAAAGAGTTTTATTGAGGAAATTAATAAGTTGTTGTGCCAGTGAGAAATGCTCAGGGTTGAGTTATTTATCAAGATATGTTACAAAATTCTGTCAAGCCTGCTAATAAATGCCCAAAGGGCATAACTCTCTGCTATAAGCCTCAACTAGCTTACGTTCTGGGGGTCATCAAACCCAACTCCCTGAAGTGCCCAGAGACACCCTACTCCACTGTCAGCTCCACTTCTGTGGGTCAAGAAGTCCAACTTCCCCATTGAAGTGCCAAAAGGCACTCCACTCCGCAATCCACGCCTGCAAAAAAACACTTGGCTTTACTTGCTCTGTGGCTTGAGAAGCCCATCACTGGTCAATGCTCTGACTCTTGCTTCTGCTGCTGCTTCTCTGATAATATAGCTCTTTCTGGATCCAGAAGGTTCACTGTGAAGGGGTCTTGGATCCAGAGGAGAAGCCGCACTCCCAGCTCTTGCTGGTAATGAAATCCTGGCTCCTGCTCCTCTGGGGGCTCATTTTATACATAGCAGGATGGCACTCCCAGGAATCCTGTTCTGTTACTCACAGGCGACTCCTAACAGTATCTTCCCCCACCTGCTTACCAGACCCATGCAGGGAAAGATTATTTGATGAGAGTTACGAGACTTTGGTTAGAACTGCCACATTAAATAATTCACTGCCCCTGGATCTCCTTCCTATGTCCTTACTAAAAAAAAAACAAACAAAAAAACAAAACCCAGGGCTGAGCCCCGGCGGCTTAGTGGTCGTGTGCAGGACTGCAGCCCACACACAGGTTGGTGGTTCATATCCGTCAGCAGCTCTCCAGAAGCAAGGCTGAGCTTCCTCCTCCCACCAGGGGGCAGTGATGCCCACAAAAAAAAACCCTCCTTCCAGCTCCACGGAGCAAAGGCTGGGCCTCCTACTCCCACCACCTGAGGGCAGTGATGCAGCCCCCCAAAAAAAATCCTCCGTAACAAAAAAACAAAACAAAACAAAACAAAAGCTCATGAATAAACTTTCAAAATCCTCCGTAACAAAACAACAACAACAACAACAACAACAAACAACTCATGAATAAATTTTCAACTCTTAAAAACAACAAAAAACATTCTACCCTATCCTTTCTTCAACCTATTATCCATGGCCTGCTTTACCTACTTTCCCTTCACATAAGACAAATTATTTAAATTTCGGCACAGTTCACATAATTTTGCTAGACAATTGACAGGTGGGGGGAAAAAGACATGATTAGAAGTAGTAAAGTGAACAATCCTCTTTTTTTTTTTTTTTACTTTTTTTGTGTGTATGGGCATCAACTATGGCAATGAGTTGGTTTGGGAATCTACAGGCAGCCCATGGCCAAGTGTGTTAGTCTGAGTAGACTAGAGACACAAATTCATAGACACGCATATGGATATAAGGGAATGGTTTATAAACAAAAGGAATGGAACATTGAAAAAGGGTCCCAACCCAGTCCAGTTCAAAGTCATAAGTCTGATATTACCCCATATGTCCGATACCAGTCTATAACGTCTCCTTCCGACTCACGAAGTCACAGGTCAGTGGGTGCAGAGTCCTGGTGCCAGCAGGGGTTTCCCCATGGCTTCTCCCTTCCAGGGCTCAGGGTCCATCACCAGCATCCAGTGGTGGTAGGGGCAACTCAGCGCTGGCAGGGGTCTCCACATGGCTTCTCCAGCTTCAGAGGTCTGGTTCCATCAAGGCGAGGTTGTGTGGCTTCTCCTCCGGCTCTTCCAGCTCATCTGGGTGCTGCCATCTTGTCTTGTCCAAGACTGACTCCCAACAAGTAGGGAGATGGCCTCTCTTTTTCATGAGGGAAATATTGCGAGATTTCCCAGAAGTCACAGGAGAAAGCCATGCCCACACGGAGGCCTCATTGGCTACTCAATGGCTATTTCAAGATTAACAGGCTAGACTCCACCCCTACATCTCCATCATGAAATTGGCATAAGCACATGACCGCCACACCAAGTTTTCTGGGGCAGTCACTGGGTGGGCTCCAAACACAACCTTAAGGTAGCAGCTGAGTTCTGAGTTGTTTGTACTACCAGACTGAAACCCAACTTCCTGCTATACAGCCAACTGGGACTCATGGCCACCCTATCAGGCAGGGCGGAACTGCCATTATAGATTTTCAGAGTGTACCTGCACTGGAGTTCAAAGCCTCCTCTTTCTCCCTCGGAGCACCTAGTCATTTTGAACGGGTAACCACTACACCCCCCGCGCTCCTGAACACACAGAAGTTTCTGTTTAGTCCAGCAGACAGAAGCCCCGGGAGACTGGTGGCTAGTGTGTTCCTCATCAAGTGAATTACAAGATCCACACTTCAAAGACACAAGCTTCTCCATAGAATAATGACACTTCCTACCCCTGTGAGGACTTCCAGCCTCTGAGACCCTCGTGGGCACTTGTAATCTGTTCTTAAGGTTGCTCGGTTGGATGCCACACCATAAAGGTCGGGTGGGTTCAGTGTGGTTTTCAGTCCAGCTGTGATGATGGCTAAGTCAATGTCTCTGACACTTATTCCTCTGACATCTTACTCGACATCTTGTCACATTTCACATATAACATTTATCTTTTTTTTTCCCCCATGGGCATCACAGCCTCTGGTGGTCATAGGTGCTACCCAGTGCCACTCCTGAGAGCAGCCACTGTATTTGAACTGCCAAGCCTGTGAGCTGGAGTTCCGAACTCAACCACTTACGCCAAGGGGCTCAACCCCTAACATATATCTTAAATCGTTCTTGACTTGCCTGTTCCTTACCAAGCTTTTTCTTTTGTTGGTCCAGGACAGAGGTTCTCAACCTTCCTAATGCCTCGACCCTTTAGTGCAGTTCCTCATATCGTGGTGACCTCTCAACCATAAAATTATTTTCATTGTGGGGCTGAGCCCCAGTGGCGTAAGTGGTTGAGTGGGGGACTGCGGCCCGCAGGCTTGGCGGTTAGTGCTGGGTAGCTCCCATGACCACTGAGGGCAGTGAGCGCCACCACCCCCCCCCCAAAAAAAAAAAAAGATGGCAAAATTATTTTCATTGCTTTTTCATCACTGTCATTTTGCTACTGTTATGAATCGGGTGACCCCTATGAAGGGTGGTTCGACCCCCAAAGGGGTCGCGACCCACAGGTTGAGAACCCTGGGGTCTTGGCACACTTCCCTCCTAGCATTTATCAGCTGTTCATTTTACATGTGACAAGGCAGATTCAAGGCCTCTTCAGATGACTCAGCGTCTTCAAGATATCTTTCTCGACTAGACTGCAAACTAACCGTCCCAAGGTGTTTGGGGGCAGTCTATATGGCGGCACATCAGCCACGTGGGAGAAAGGATTGGGGGTAGATGTCCAGAATGACACAGCGTCCAGGGACACAGCTACAAAACCTGCTTCCTTTATTATTTTTTTCCAAATTTGCCGGTTTTAATGGAGGTTGTGTACAAGACTATTTTTCGCTCGCAAAGTCTCAAGTGATTCTTCTTTGTATTTGTCCTTTTTCTTTCATACGTGGCAAGATTTGACTTTACGTTCAAGGATGCTTTTTGCGGGTTTTTGTCCAACTTTGGCCTCGTGATGACCACCTTCCTGGGGTGAACGCCCACACGGGCAGTTACGTCGTGCGCGTCATCTCACTGCACCCGACCAACAGAGATGACATGTTCCGCAAACCTGGGCTACCTGGCCAATTCGTGTGTCCTGGCACATCCTGAACACCGTCATCCTTGCGATGGGCATGGACCGAACACTGTATTTCGGTCTCAGTTCCACGGAAAGGGGGAGGATGACGTAATCTCCCCCGCCAACGTGGAAGGGCGCATACAACCGCCGTTTCCGGATTTTCGCTCCAGTCCGAAGGCACACGGGATGGCACTTCATTTTGGCCCCTGCTCCTTCAGCGAAGGCCCCCGAAGGGAAAACACACACACACACACACACACACACACAAACCAACCTGTTTCTTTACGTAGTATTGCACAGAGATGTCCTGATGGCAGACTGGGTTACGCGTTGGGCCGCTAATCGGGAGGTGAGAAGTTCGAAATAAGCGGCCGCTCCCCCAGGCAGGAGGAGGCTTTGCGCTTCTGTCGGAAACCCACTGAGACATTCTACCGCCAGGGGGCAGCACTGACCCCAAAGCGGTAAGTGCAGTCTCGCGAGAGAGCGCTGCGCGTGAAGCCCCAACTCTCGGGAGAGAGCGCTGAGCTGGTGAGGGGTGGAGCTTCGCCCGCCGTGGATTCCCAGCACCCTTAGCAGGTCTCTGCTTCGCAACTGCGCCTGCGCAGAGGCGCAGGCGGCGCGCTCGCCGCGCGCCGTAGGCGGTATAAATAGAGCTTGCTGCTCCCTGCTCGGTCTTTCGCCGCTGGAGCAGCTCTCCGCCGCGTCCCTCTCGGTGAGTGGCCCTGGCCGCGCGTTCGCTCACTTCTGGTTCCGCCTTCCCACCTGGCAGTCAGCCTCTCTGTTACTGCCGCCTTCTGCGGCGGCTGGGCGGACAACGGCCTGCGGGATCTGTGGTCGGGGCCGCCGGGCACCCGCGAGGCTCCCAGGCCTGGGCTCTCGGGCGTGGCCGGGGACTGGACGCCGCCCCCCAGCCGCGTTCACAAACGAACTTGGCATAAAATGATCCACTAAGAAAACAAATGGGCTTGGCGCTCTTGCCATGCGGAAACCTGGGAGTTGGGGGCCTCGGACGGGTTATGGCCACGGGCGGAAAGCTGCGTTTCCGACCCGCGCGTGCCGGCGGGGGGGGGGGGCAGGGAGCACCCCGACGTGGACACTCCCGGGAGGTCACTCTCCCCGGGCTCTGTCCAGGTGGCGTGGAGGAGCTCAGGGCCCCGGGCCCCGTGAGGTCCGGTCCTTTTCCACGACGTCGGAGATGAAGGCGGGCCGCGCGCCTGCGCCTGCATATTCCTACAGCTTCTCAGAGTCCCCGGACCGTGACTGAGGAGACAAACCATGCAGGACACACGTCCGACACGCCCGCCCGCCCCGGCTAGCTTCCCTTCCGAGACGACTTAGTTACGCCTGTCTCCTGCTTTTTTTTTTTGCAGAACGCTGGACATTTCAAAGACTTGGGGTGAGTCGCCTATCTTGCCTGTCAACATACTTAGGTGGGACGGTTCCCGTCGGTGCCGTGACCGCAGTCATGCGTTCAGGTCTCTGTTGCACGGGCAGTCTGCCTGCCCCGTGAAGTCACTGTGTGTCCTGAGGACGTGCTCGTCCCCCAGAACCCCTGGCGATGGGCAGAGAGACACCTGGGTGGTGGTGGTGCTCTTCTATCAGGCAGGGGCAGAGCCTCCTGAAGCCCTCTGTTCATCCTAGCTTGATGCCTGCACCGTGGCCAGAGCTGTTTCATGCCTAGGGCACAGTACTTGTCAAATTCATAGTCCTCAGGTTCTGAGAGGAACCTGTATTCCAGTAACGCCCTTTCCAGGGGAGAGGTGTCCAGAGCAGAGAGTGGGCAAACCGTAAGAGTGATTTAATGTGGTGTTCAACTACTTAAAAACAAGTAACCAGGGCTGAGCCCCGGTGGCGTAGTGGTTTGTGCGCGGGACTGCAGCCCACTGGGTTGGAGGTTCAAATCTAGCAGCAAGGCTGGGCCTCCTACTCCCACCACCAGAGGGCAGTGATGCCCCAAAAGCAAAAAAAAACTAGGGCTGAGCCCCAGTAAGTAGTAGACTGCGGCCCACGGGCTTGGCGGTTCAAATCCAGTGGCTGCTCCTGAGCAGCACTGGGTAGCGCCCACGACCACCAGAGGCAGTGATGCCTACAAAACCAAAAGAAAAGCTCATAGTGATATTGGAATACTAGATAAAAAGAAATGTACTTAACAAGAAACAATTAACTAATTTAAATGTACTTAAATCTTTACAGGGCAGTCTCAGATCTCCCAGACCCCTAAGGTGAGTGGCGCAGATATTAGGGATAATTTAAAGGGCGTGTGCAATGATTGTTTTAAAATTCATTGTAATGATTCATGTTACAACGTGGGACTCTCCCCTGCTCTGTCCAGGGGCCTTTTAAAAAGGAATGCACAAGCTAGGGAACGGCAGGAGGACAGGGAGGGAGTATATAGTTTTCGGCAGCCATGTAGCTAGTTTAACAGGATATGAATTTTTTATATTTTTGTTAATTTTGTAATGTTAAACTTTATAACACAATTGTTGAGGACTGCTGATCACAGATTGCATTGTTGATCAATTGTTAGAATTCAACCACTATTTGGACTTCAATGGCATTTTGGGATTGGCAACGTCAAACATTTGGTAATTGTCTCAAATGATACACATCATACTGCATGCTAGTGCTAGTTAAACAAGTGATGTCAACAAATCAGCTATTCAGATAATTTACTTAAGTAATGCATGTGTTTATTTCCCAAATACATAAATTTCCTTGAATTTAGCAGACAGTACTTGTATTTATGTTGTTTTGTTTTGGGCATCACTGCTCTCCGGTGGTGGGAGTAGGAGGCTCAGCCCCACTGCTGGAATTGAACCTCTGTCCCAGTGTGCCGCAGTCCCTCACACAACACTACGCCACCAGGGCTCAGCCCGTATTTAAATTTTATAGTTAGGCAAATTCAGGAAAAATAAACAGTACAAGGTAGTATTGATATTTATAAAGAAATCAGGATTAAAATAATTTTTAAAATATAATTTAAAAATATAACAATCAAATTAGTTTATAAGCAAAATATTGTAATGTAATGGTACATACTGTTTTTAATCTTTCAGATTTTTAACATGAGTAAGAAAAGAAGATGCAAATTCAATGATGATCTAAGAAGTGGATTTCCATTTATTAAGAAAATGAGAAGCGATTACATGGTAAAATGTGAGAAATGTCATGGTCAATTTTCTGTTTCCCACGGTGGGAAGAATGATATTTCAAAGCACTTGGAGACACAGAAACATAAAAGATGTTTAAATACTGCTGCATCTTCCTCCAAAATACAGGAATGTTTTCAGAAAAAAACTTATGGCATTAGCAGAAGGACTTATGTCTTTTCATGCTATTAATCACAGTCATTCCTTCAGGTCTATGGACTGTACGTCACAACTTGTCAAAAAGTTACTCAACAAGAAATTTGCCTGTGGTAGAACAAAATCCGAGGCAATTGTGTGTAATGTGCTTTCCCCATTTGCATTTTCAGAATTAAATAAAAATCTAGAAAAAATTAATTTTATATCCATATACTCTGATGCATCTAATTCTAATCATAAGGATATAAAGTTATTTCCAACCATTATTAGGTTTTTTTATTCTGAAACTGGCATAAAAATTAGAATTTTAGATTTCATTTCCTTGCCCAGTGAAACTTCTGAAATAATTACCAATTCCATTATTAATATTTTGGAAAAAAAACAATTTAAAACATAAAATGATTGCATATTGTTGTGCAGACAACACAAATGCAAATTTTGGAGGAAAAATGAGAGGTACAAATAATTTTAATAAATTAAATGAAAGCCTTAATCAAAACATTGTTGGTGTTGGTTGTGCAGCGTACATAATACATAATGCCATTCAAACAGCTGCTGACTTATTGCCCGTAGATGTGGAAAATATAGTTATTAAAATATATTCTTATTTTTATATATACACTGCGTGTTGAAATGCTTAAAGAATTTTGTGAAACTGCAGAAGTCGAATATCAAAAAATACTTGGACACAGTAAAACGCGCTCTTTTACCAGCTATTGAAAAAATTTTGAAAATATACAATCCTTTGAAATTCTACTTTTTATCACAGGATAAATGTCCTAGAATTTTGGAAGAGTTTTTTGAAACAGAATCTTCAAAAATTTGGCTAGAGTTTGTACACAGTCAAGCAGCTCTTTTTCAAAGTGCTATTAAACTTATCGAAGGTGACAAAATTTTGGTAATTGAAGTAGCAAATGAAGTTAATAATTTAAAATTTCAGTGTCAAGAGCGGTTAGAGTAATTTTCTTCCATTAACTATCTGTAATAGTATATGCCAGCTAGAAGAACAAGGTGCAATAAATCGTGCAGATGTCATGAATCATGTTAAAAAGTTCTATAATAAACTGTATAGATTATTTAGAAGAGTGGACGGTACATTACAGTGATATTGAACATTTTCATTGGGTTACATTAAAACAAGAACTTGATTGGATTGATGTGCAGAAATCATTTCATTATATTAATCAAAATTTTCCATATAGTATTTCTGAGAATGATCTTTTTAATGAAGTATCATTATTTAAAAAATATATTGATAAGGAAAAGGTTAAATATTGGGCATCAGCAAAAGTCACAATAGAGAACAAATGGTTAGAAATATTTCATTATTTTGAAATAAACCATGTTCCATACAGTAATACACTAAAAATTGTGGAATACGTGTTGTCCTTACCGGGAACCAATGCTGTGACTGAACGTGTTTTTTTCTACGGTAAATAAAGTATGGACATCAGAGAAAGCACAATTAAGTGTTGAGACTTTGAAAGCCATTTTATGTGTGAAATATAATTTAACAAATTCTTGTGAAAAATTTCATGACCTTTTAAACAATGACAGCAATCTACTAAAAAAGATTCACTCAAGTGAGAAATAGGACAATAAAATATTGCTATACATAGTTTTTATTGTATTTGTAAATTGTACTTATGTTGATGTTAAATCTGTTATTAACATTTTTGCGTTATTATTTTGCTCCATATAGACAGACTTTTTTTGGGGGGGGGCATCACTGCTCTCCGGCGGTGGGAGTAGGAGGCCCAGCCCCACTGCTGGAATTGAACCTCTGTCCCAGTGGGCCGCAGTCCCGCGCACAACCACGACGCCACCAGGGCTCAGCCCCTAGACCAAATTTTTAAGAACACCCCCACCCCGGTCAGTGGTGTCCTGCTTTTACCAATGTTAAAACCTGATCACTTTAAGGAAGGAGCACCGCTCAGGGTCCGGAGGTGTACAGTCCTTTTCCCACAACATTGGAGATGAAGGTGGGCTGAAAGTCTGAGCCTGCATGTTCCTACAGCTTCTCAGAAGTCCCATGGACAGTGGCTGGGGAGAGAAACCCTGCAGAAAGTATGTCCAGTGCATACTGGTCTTTACATTTTGAAGAATGAGTAGAGTCTGAATGGTTTTTTAATTGCAGGAGGTAAAGGGCTACTGGAGTTGGCCTTTGTTTTTCATTTATTTTTTTTTTTAGCTGGGGCTCAGCCTAGCCTTTTTTTTTGTGGGCGTCACTGCCCTCTGGTGGTCATGGGAGCCACCCAGTGCTGCTCCTGAGAGCTTTGGCTGAATTTGAGCCGTCAAGACCGCAGGCTGCAGTCCTGCACTCAACCACTTACGCCAACAGGGCTCAGCCCTAGCCTTTTTTTTTTTTTTTGTGGGCATCACTGCTCTCCAGCAGTGGGAGTAGGAGGCCCAGCCCCACTGCTGGATTTGAACCTCCGTCCCAGTGGGCCGCAGTCCCGCACACAACCACTACACTTAGCACATCTAGCCTTTGTTTTTCAATTCATGTTTTTGGTGCGGTGAGTTCAATATTTGAAAATTCCCTCTTTTGCTTTGTTTTTTATTCCCTTACCCCATGAACTTAATGTAAAATAAAAGCTGTTCAAATATCAATGGTTAGTTGGGTTTTTTTCTTAGTTGAGTGATTCTATTTGTAAATGTTTCCAGAAAAATCCAATTCCTATTTACTTTGAGTGCTTTGTATCAACCTATAAATGGTTCTCAGATTATATTCATCAGTATAACTTGTTAAAGGTTGGATTTGTGAAATTGACACTGCTCCATTTCTCAGTTCTAATTTTGCATTCCTTCTCACAATTTCTTAGATTTTTGTACTGATGAGAAGGTAACCTCAATTAAAATTGGGGTGATAACATTTTAATTACTGTTGAACAATTGGTTTGGACCACATCAGGGGTTTCCACCCTGTACTTGCCACTTTAGTAACAAGGAAGTCTTTCTGTTCCTCAGGAAAAGTAGAGTTAAAGTTTTGGTGAGAGAGGGAGACCCTTTAGTTGTTAAAAGGCCTTGTACTGGGCTGAGGCCCTGGTGGCGTACTGCAGCCCACTGGGTTGGAGGTTCAAATCTGGCAGCAGGGCTGGGCCTCCTACTCCCACCACCAGAGGGCAGTGACGCCCCAGAAAACAACAAAAGGTCTAGTACTAACGTTTCTATAACGTGTGATTTTGATAATGGCAACAAGTGCAAATGAGGCCTGCGTACAATTGATGTATGTGTGGATCACGACGGGAGTTGCACGAGGCCCCAGTAACATGATGCTTTAAAAAGATGGGGAAGGAGCTTATACCACCGGAGAGCAGTGACGCCCCCTCCAAAAAAACAAAAAAAAAAAGCCCCCCATAAAATCATTGAAAAAATGATGTCTATCTATTATAATTAAACTTTATATTTGTTTTTGGGACATCACTGCCCTCTGTTGGTGGGAGTTGGAGGCCCATCCTTGCTGCTGGACTTGAAAACCTACACAGTGGGCCGCAGTTCCGCGCACACCCAGTGCACCACCAGGGCTCAACCCTCTTGCCATCCTTTTATACACGATTTTAAATAATATGGTTTGGAGGTATCTAGAGGCCAAGGTGACTAGTTTTAAGTTGGTATAGTTAACACCTGGTGTCAGCAATACACTTGAGCTTTAACAGGAAACCTGTGTCAGTGAGCCCAGTTCTGCACCTGAGTGATGAGAAGGTTGAGTCACAATAGAAGCCTTCAAGCACCTGCCTCTAACTGCTGGCACTAGAGAAATGGCACTAGAGAAATGAGACTGAAGGATGGGGACTAGAAGGGATCCATCTAGAAGGTAGATATCCGATTCATGGAAAGGGGTTCATGTCTTATTCTTTGGGAGGTTGGGAGAGGCAATATGTGGTGGATGAATCCAGTTAGGAACATAGGTCCCTTTTTTTTGGGGGGGGGGGCATCACTGCTGGAACTGAACCTCCGTCCCAGTGGGCCGCAGTCCCACGCACAACCATGACGCCACCGGGGCTCAGCCCCATAGGTCTCATTTTGAATGGTAAACAGGTGAATTTGTTCATGTGAATTCACCAAGGGGGAATAGCTGGGAGGACATGAGCTAATAATTGTACATAATTGTAACCATGGAAGTATAGAACTCTTGTTTTTATTAGGGACATAGGCTTGCAGTTTGCCACCATTCATTTAATTACTAACTTGATCTTAACTGTACTCGGAACCATCCTGCTTCCCAGGAGAGCAAAGGCTCCAGCATGCTCTTATAGAAGGGTCAAGGGGAGAGGAGTCTGCCAGGGTACAATGTAGCAAACAATGAAACAACCTTCTAGTTCTTTAATGCTTCCCCCACACTATCATCCCAATTCTGCTTTACAAATCCTGCTAGACCAGCAGATGTAAGCTGGTACAGATAGGAACTGGAAACAGAATTAAGGAAAGATAACCCACGCAGGACCAGTGGTGAGAGAGGTGATAACCTGGGAGGTGGGGTAGAAAAGGGGAACCTTTATCAAGGGTTCGCCAAGGCGGGAGAGGGAAAAAAATGACCTGATGCCAAGGGCTCACTTTGAAAAATGGAGAATGACAACGACAAGTGCGCTTGACACAATGGATGAACGTTTGGTTGTGATGAGTTGTACGTTACCCCAATAAAAGGTTTTCTTAAAAAGATCCAAAATTAATAACGTGACCAAGATTATACAGGAGTTGGAACCAACATCAACCTATCCAACTCGGGTCATACCGGATTAATGCCAATTATCAATCTGGGCAGTGCTGTTGTAGGCACGGGCTAAGGTCAAGGTCGCAAGTCCAGCCCGCCGGCGCCCCCTGCAGGAGGAGGTAGTGCTGCGCCTGTCGATGAGCCCCTGCAGCCCCATGGAAGGGTCGCCGTGCGTTAGAAGAAGCTTGACAGCTGTAGCACCCTGTTGACCAGGCATGAAGATGGTGCAAAGCATGTTCTTTAACACGGACTTGAGAAGGGGTGGGGTGGGGGAGGGGTTGTGTGCCACTGTACAGGGGGGAGACAAGGCGAAGGGTTTGAAAGTTACCCAACTCCGAATGAGTTCAAACAATTAGCTACAGAAATCTGTCGGAAGCACCTCACGACACCTCAAAAAATAGTCTTGCTTTTACCTCATTTAAGTCAGAACAGCGCTAACGTCGGCTGCTTTGGTAACCACTGTCCAGGGGGAAATGAGCCCTGCTCTTGCTGAGCCGCTGTCAGGAAGGACTGTGTTCTCCCTTAAGGATTCATAGGCCCTTAAAACCACCAAGGGCTGCTGTGAGTTACCATTGACTAATGTGGGTTGGGTTTGGTAGACAAAAAGGGCCTTGGCCAGTGGGGTAAACATTGGACTGCACACCACGGGGCAGGTGGTTCAAAGCCACCAACAATCATTCTACAGGAGAAAAGCGGGGTTTTGTGACCCTGTGAAGAGGCTCCGAAACCCTACAGCGCCTTGCAGTGAGTTTGGTTTGGGTTAAGCCGCGGAAACTCGATTGCGATGGATCGTCACCTACGTGGCTAGTGGCCCTTGCCACTGGAAATTGACAGTGGAGATGGGCCAGGTTTCCTTGCAGAGAAAAAGACCACCTTATTTTGCATCTAAGCATCTCTTTCTGATGGAATTCACATTTTTATCTTACCCTCGCATTCTCAACCTCAGCAGAGCTCTGTTGGTGGGACGTAAATTTAATTTTAAAATAAATGCAAGTCCCCAAAAAAGTGATTTAAAATTTTAAGTGTTTAAAAATGAAATTTTAAAAAACAAGATAATAGAAAAGGTACTTACCTCCTCCCTCCCCCCCAACAAAAAAAAGAAAAGCTACTTACCCAAAGTCATAGAGGATGGGATTGGAAGTTCTGCTAGTTTCTAGAGCCGGCCACCCACCTGACCTGCACTCTTCAGTCTGCAGAACGAGCTCCACAGGGAGGGCTGACACCGCGGAGGCCTCTCTGATCATTGACCCTTGGGATGAGTTTCCAGCTCCGCCCTACTAACCTATTTGAAGGCTCCTCAAGGGTGGAGGCCATGAATATAAACCATGCACTAAGCACTGTGCTGATGGTTCCCCAAGAGGCCCCTGTGGTATTGCTTTTAGCTTTGATCTTTGCTATTTCCTTGAGCTTAATGTTCGTTAATAGAAGCTGAGGTCACTGATTTGGCTATCTTTTTTTTTTTTTTGGTGATTTCTGATAAGGGTTTTCAGAACTAACCAGTACAGTTTTCGCATCATCTAAAAAATTCTGGCATTTTGTATTTTAAACTTTACTTCAGTTCAAAATACTTTTGAAATTTGTTCTGGGGCTGAGATTCCGGCTTCCAGGAGCAAAGGCTGGGCCTCCTACCCACCACCAGGGCAGTGATGCCTAAAAAAAAAAAAAAGAAATTTGTTCTGCATTCTTTAGTCTGTGAGTCATTTAGGATGTTACAAAAAAAAGTATGGGGCTGAGCCCCGGTGGCGTAGTAGTTGTGCACGGGACTGCGGCCCACTGGGACGGAGGTTCAATTCCAGCAGTGGGACTGGGCCTCCTACTCCCACCACCAGAGGGCAGTGATGCCCCCCCAAAAAAAAAACCATTACAGTTAACAAGAGGCAGAGTAACCATTGAAGAATGAAACACTTCACCTCCAAAGTCCCTTTATTTCCTTTTGCAAATTCCCATGCTTTCAATGAGTTTGGAGCCAGTGCAATTAATCCTCCTTCTGATACCAACTGTCAAAAACAAATGATATGGAGCTGATGTCTGACCTTCTCTAGGTGACCGAGGTCAGAGCCCTTTGACTCGACCAGTTCTGACACCAACTGCCCCTCCTACAGGACTCCGCTTTTGAGTAGGGTTTGAGAATTCACTGTGATGGCCATACAGAAGTCACAGACCAGGCTCACAAGTGTGGGCTTTAACTAAGGAAGTTAATCCACAGGTTACAGAGCTGTAGGATAAGACAACCCTTCTCAACTTTTCCCAGAGGCGGCCCCTTCCCAGGTCCTTGACCTCTCAGCCACATGCCCCCTCGTCTTCTACCCTGTTCATGCCACGTCCAAAGCTCTTTTAGGGCTGTAAGTCAATGCCCAAAGAACACACAACTCCACTGTCAGTCTCAGCCTGAACGTGGCCAGGTCTAGCTGAGGGTCAGCAAGCCCAGCTCCCCATTGAAGTGCCTGGAGGCACCTTATTCCACAAGCCAGCCTCTTCCCCAAAGACACTCAGCTCGCCTTGCTCTGTGGACCGGCACGCCCCGGCTCGTCTCATGCTCCCGCTTCTGGTTCTGCGGCTGCTCTGTAGCAAGGTTTGAAGCACAGAGACTCCAGGGGTCCAGAGTTGTTTCTCTTGCTGACAGTGATTTCCTCTCTTCTTGATTCTGAGATGGCTCCTTTGACACCCAGCCTGGTTTCAGTCACATTCCCCGTTAACCATCACAGGACCTGTGAGGTCTTTCCTGGCCTTCTCACCAAGACCCATCAGGCAAAGTCACTTGGTAACAAAGGCTAGAATCAATCCAAAACCAAACTCACTGCCATCGAGCAATCAGCCTGATTGCTATCAGCCTGATAGGACGGAGTGGAAATGACTCTGTGGGTCTCTAGAGAATTTAGAGGAGTAGAAAGTCTCCTTTTACTCCCATGGAGCATCTGCTGGCTTCAAACTGCTGACCCTGTGGTTAGAATCCAATGCACCACCCACTGCACCATCGAGGGTCCTATAGCTGGAAGAGTTATGGTGACTGAATCAGTGCACTGCACACACTGAGATCAGTCACTATAGGTACAGACATATTTCTTTTTCTTTGCACTTCTTTCAGTTTTTACATCAGATATATATTTTTCATCAGATATTTTGCAATTCATATATATATATATATAAATTTCCCCCAACCCCTACATAAATCTTTTTTTCATAAATCTTAAGAATCAATTATTGAGATTAATTTACTTTTAAAAAAAATCCATCATAGGGCTGAGCCCCGGTGGCGTAGTGGTTGTGCGCGGGACTGCGGCCCACTGGGACGGAGGTTCAATTCCAGCAGTGGGGCTGGGCCTCCTACTCCCACCGCCGGAGAGCAGTGATGCCCCCCCCAAAAAAAAAATCCATCATAGGCTGAGCCCTGGTGGCCTAGTGGTTGTGTGCAGGACTGCGGCCCACAGGGTTGACAGTTCAAATCCAGCAGCAACTCTCCAGGAGCAAGGCTAGGGCTCCTACTCCCACCAGGGCAGTGATGCAAGCAAAAACAAAAAAAATCCATCATCAAATGATCTTCTTTAGATGACCAGGCAGTGTTTCATTTTAGTATACACAGGGGCGTTATGAATTGGAGTCAAGTAACACTTTATATCTGGTCATAGTCTTTGTTCTGAAAGCTCCTTTGTCAGCTATCAATATGGATATTCCATCTTTCTTACCCATGTTAACCACTGTATATGGCATAGTCTCCCAAAATGGGCATCACACCCCCCCCCCCCCACACACACACACACACACTGTGGTGTGTGGAATGATCTAAGGGCATCATAAGAGCAGATACCTACACTTTATCCTGGGCTAGGGAGGACATGAGGAATTTTTTTTTTAAGAGGACAGTAGACCATATGAGTTTGGGAACCTCTGGTATATGGTTTTTATTTGTGCTCCTTTGGCAGCACATATACTCTTATGGTTATTTATGTATTTATTTATGTAAATGTTTTTTTCTACCCTCTTTTACCTTTTGTGTATTTTTATTCAGGTAGCATAGAGTTGAGTTGTCTTTTCATATTCAATGTGACAATTTCTGCCTTTTAGTTAGGGTATTTCATTATGGTATTTAGACCGTTTACTTTTAAGATGAAGGGAAGAAAGGAGAGGTAGAAGGAGACCGAATGTGGGAGGAGGCTGAGACTTTGGGGCAGAGAGCAGA